>JAHBCN010001753.1:0-107142 GCA_019359885.1 Listronotus oregonensis | reverse complement strand
GGATGATTGTTTAATGTTTAAATATATATATATATATATATATATATATATATATATATATATATATATATATATATATATATATATATATATAAAATTTTATAAAATTAAGATTAGATACATTTTTTTTGATAAGATAAGTTAGTTACAAAAAAGCCTAAGAGGCATTTAAAATTATTTTTCTATTTTTATATTAAATATTTTTTATACAAAGTCTCTTGTTTGACTTCTTGATGAAAAAAGATACTAGAACCCAAGTACAAGCAGAGTACACCCACACAGCAATGTAAAATATAGGTACTTGTTGCAGTAGGGGGCTTTTTTTTGCAATTTCTTTAATATCTACATAATCATTTTAATGCATAATATATTTAAATTTTTTGAACTTGTTTGACCGAGGGTTTTTTGTTTGTTGTTTGCTGGAAGGTACTTTGTTAAAATATTGGGTCTAATTAAGAAGCTTTTTTTTTTTGATTGGAAGTTTTTTTTTTTCATTTCCCCCCCCGAGAATCGGGGTTTTTAATTTTTTTTTCCTTCGCTAGTCTACGATTTACCCAATAATAGATTGTTTTACCTATTTGGTTCATCTGGATATGTTGGGATTTTTAAAAAAGGGTTTTTTGAAACAAGTAAAAGTTTCCAGATTTCCCCCGTGTTTTTACAATATGGGAATATCATAAAAAAAAAAAAGCAAGCAATAAATAATCTTTAAATGTCTGTTGTGTAAATTAACGTCCATCAACCTTTTTTTTTTTTTTATTACTCATTGTAATGTTACATTAAGCGATATATATTTTATAGCCTATTTATTAATAATTTGAAAAAAAAAATTTTTTTTTGGGGGGGTTTTCCCCCGGGGAAAAATGGGTTTTTTTAAAAAAACCCCCCGTATTTGCATTTGTTTTCAAATTTAATAAAAATTTATCGTCAAACCGCAAATCTTGCAAAATTACCTTTTTTTTTCAAAAACCATAGACAATTGATTTTTTTTTTTTAAAAAAATATTTAAATTCCCCCCCAATTTTAAAAAAAATACCCTTTTTGTAGAATATGAAATAAGGTCTTTTTTTTTGTAAAGCCCACCATAATGGGCGAATTTGGGAAAAAAATTGTTTATTATTATATATATAAATATATATATATATATATATATATATATATATATATATATATATATATATATATATATATATATATATATATATATATATATATATATATATATATATATATATAAAAAACGGGCCCCCAAAAAAAACATAAAGCCTATACAAATATATCCGCAAGGCCTTTGTTTCCAAACTGGGGGGTGTTCACCACAGAAGTATTGACATTTTCTCATAAATCACCCGTATTCATGTATAGTGTGAAAAAAACCAAATGGAATAAATTCGATAATGGATAAATGGGGGCGTGTTAAATAAAACGTTTGAACACGTTGTTTGGGTTTTTTTTAGTTTTGCATTTTTCTCAAAAAACTTTTTATGCGGGGTTTTTCATGTAACAGTGGCTTACCAACTTTCTTAATTTAAATACAACACCCTAAATATTTTTTAATTTTTTTTTTTTTTTTAAAAATTTTTAAACATATTTCATGTTCTTTGTCCTATACCCCCCCTTTTAATTTTTCCCGGGGAAAAAATTATTTTTTTTCGATTTATTGTTTTTGCATGTGGCCACTTACATGGGGGTAACTCTTCGTGCTTAGAGGCAACCTTTTCGCTCAGCCGTGCAAACAAGCGTGCAGAGGGAAATAATATGTGTATAACCTGTCTTTTTTTTTTCCCGGGGGTGCTGATTGGTGAGGGGGGGGGGTTTTATATATACCCCCAAACCCAAATTTAAACCCCCAAAAAGGGGGGTACATAGCTCCCCGCCTCCCAAACCCCCCCCACGAAAAAAGGGGGGTATATACCCATCCTTGCCCACAATTAGACGTGGAGAAAAAAGAAATGTTATAAAATATTTTTTCTTTTTTTCTCTCCCCCCCGGGTCCAGTCAATCTGAAACGTGTTTCACCCTTTTTTTGGGGTTTACAGTCAAAGTGTAAAAGGGGGTCTGGCCTACATTCAGTGTGACCATCCCCAACAAGGGTGAAAGACTTTTAAAAACGGATTCGGTCCCGGGGGTTTTCCCCTTTTTTTGGAATCCTCGAAATTTTTTAAAAAAACCAAGGTCATACCTACCAGGATTTTTAAATTTTTTTTGTTTCATTAAGGAGACTCATCCCCAAGAAATTAATTTTTTTTGTTATTTTTTTTAAAAAAAGGCTGAAGAAGTTTTATTTTATTTATTATATTGCAATTTGGGTAAAAATACCGGGGGGTTTCCCCCATTTTTTAAACCAGTTTTTAGTCGTGCTGCACGTCACCTACTAGGAATTGGAAAAAAAGGTTTTCAAAACCCCATATCTGTGAACTAATGGGAACCAATTTTAAAGTGTGTTATGTAAGCAACTTCTAATTTTTTTGGGTAATACACCTACATGGCGCACATTAACATCTTAACCTGTCGATCCCCAAAATTGGTTTTTTTGGGAAATTTCTTGACGAGATAGGGGGTAGTTGCTTCTAACATTCAGCTGTATTAGATTACAGTTCTTCTTAAGGTAGCTGCTTTACAGTCAAGGGTGTCTACGGCCTACTTTTTGGGGTGACCACCCAACAAAAAGGGTGAAACACGTGTAATTGGATTGGCTGGACCCGGGGTTATTTTTTTGGAGCCTCTAATTTTAAAAAAACCCCCTTTTTTTAATTAGTCATACCTACCGGGGGATATACGTATATTTTTTTTTTATTTTTAAAAGGGTTTGCATAATTTATCATGTTTACGATCGAGGCCATGACAACCATGCATTTGACTCCCCCAGCAAAAAAGGGGAAAAAATTTCCGCAAAAAAACTTCCGAAATTGGGAAGTTGAAAAAATTTTCCTCACCATTACCATATAAACAATGCGTTTGAGAAAAAGTGGTGCGCGGTGGTAAGCAAAAAAAGTATTAAAAAATAAAGCAAAAATTTTCTCACCGAATAGGCAAGTTTTACAAAATTTAAAATTTAAAAAGGGGCCCTTTGACTAAGTTTTTTTTGTGAAAAAAGTTTTTAATAAAAAAAAAAAGTTTTTTAATTTTTTTTTTTAAAAAAAAAAAATGATAAATAAAATTAATAATTTTAAATGTATTTTTACGTGGCTTAAAACAGTTTCTGATTGGTCAACGTAAAGTTTAATAAACTTTAAATTCATTACATTTACTATTACAGTTTTAATTTGCATACCAATTATATCAGTCATAGTTTAAACTTTTTTTTGAATAAAATCCTGGTTTATTTAAACGAAAAAAATTTTTCCCGTTGGGGAAGGGGGGGGGAAAAAAAAGTTCAGTGTTAATTATGTTTTATCTTTTTTATTAGCTAAAAAAAAAAAAAAGGGGCTGTTAACCCTGTAAAGGTTTCCCAAAAGGGGGGGCTATGTTATTAAGTAGAATTAGCATACCAAATTTTTGGGACTGGGCGTCACAGCAGTGCCTTTTTGGTAGAATTTAATTTTTAGTTTTTATTATTTTTTATAGCGAAACGGGGTATCTTTTTCCCCAAAAAAATATAGAAATATTTTTGGGGGGAAAAAAAATTTTTGGCCCCCTTTAAAAAAAGTTAAACTTCCTATTATACAGCAAAACACCAAAAAAAAAAAAAAAAAAGTGATTTATGAATGAGTGATTAAGGAAATGGCCAACAGAAAAATCCCGATATTTTTAAGGTGTTTTAAACCCCAAAAAAAATATGGTTGGTTGACACATCTAAAATAATTCTCCGGGGGATTCTTTGTCATATTTTATGTAACTTTTTGCAAATAACAAAAAAAATTCATTTTTGGATTTATGTCACTTTTCTTGGGGAGTGACGAAATGTCCTGATAATATATAAGTTAAAAGTTAAACAAGTGTATACAAAAATTTAAAATATTAACAGATATAAAATTTAAAAATTTTAAATTTTTTAAAAAATTTCCCAAATTTGATACAATATCACTATTTATAAATTTAAGGGGGATCAAATTTATAGTGCTATTTTTTCTAATGTATAGTCAGGAATGCAAAATAAAAAAAGGTCTTTCTTTTCCTAAAAACTTATTTAAAACTTTTCCCAGTCCTATTTTGGTCCAATTTTTTTAAAATCTGTTTGTATTAATGAATATTTTTTTTTTTAATACAAACAGTTTTTTTTTTTTAAAGATCAGTAAAGAATTTTTATAAGTCAAAAAAAAAACGGGGGCCAATTTTAGATTTTGAACTTAAAAAGGCCGAGTTTTCCCCGGGTGAAACTTCCCCCCCTTTTTTACAAAAGTGTTTTTGGGGGGATCTCTTTCTCTTTGTTTGGGTTTAATGAATAAAAAAAAATTTGTTGAGGTAAATAATACCTTTTCTCTCTTTTTATTTATAAGGGTAGACAAGTTTTGTAATCCTGAATTTTAAAAAATTTTTTCAAGTAAAATGGGGTTTGGGCCCCCATAGGTTAAAAAGTGGGGGAAATTTTTTTTTTTAATTTAATTAAAAAAATTTTTTTTGATTTTAAATATAATATTACCTTTTCTTTTTTTTGGGGTTCTAATAAGAATGTGCATTAAGTGTGTTATTTACGTTTCAAATTTTAATTTTAACCCCGGGGAATACCTAAATTTTGAAAAGGCAATGAGTCAGTTAGTCAGTAGTGGGGGGGATTTTCCAAAACGAATATCTTGAAACCACTTTACACAACTTTCCTTATTTTTCAAGTTAACAATAATACTTATGTGAAGTTGCACACTAGTTATCATATCTTTATTTAAACGTTAATAAAAAGATAGGGGGGAAACCCTAAAACGTTTTTTTTTTAATTTACAAACTTCTTGTTTAGGGGGAACTTTCCTTTGGGGGAAAAAAACCCCTAAGCTTAGATTTTTCAGCTGGTTGCATAATTTTTTTTTTTGTTGATTTTTAATTGAATTACAGGGATATATTTTTTTTTCCAAATTAATAAAGTTTTATTACTTTTAAATATCAGTTTATAACTCATTAAAGAGAAATAAAAAAAAAACTTTAATGATAACTACATAAAAAAAAGCCCGTGGAAATTTAACTTAATCCTAATTTTAAAAGTATGTAAGAATACTGGAAAAAAATATTACTATTCGTATCAATATTTCTTTTAAAATGATATATATATATATATATATATATATATATATATATATATATATATATATATATATATATATATATATATATATATATATAAATATATATATTTATTTTTTTATACATTTTTTTTGACAGCGGTATTTTTTCTAGATAGGTTCTCTTGTGTGCTTCTTTTTGACGACATTAACTGATTTTAAGTCAGCATCCTAAAATAATGTTTTATAAGAGAAAATTTTATTTTTCCCTTTTTTGGGTGGTTTGGAAAAAAATTACCCTTTCCCCAAAAATTTTTTAAAAAAAAAATAAAAAAAAAAACCAAAATTTTTTTAAATACTTAATTTTAAAAATGTTCGTTTTTTGAATTGTGCTACTATAGAATTTAGTAAGCCAAATATTAAAAGAAAAAAAAAACTCTATATTTTATTGCCAAGTGCAGCAGTATTTTTAGGTGCTATGGACCGCGATTGTTTGGCAGCCTTACGTATTAAGAGTGCATTTACCCTACCCTTTTTGGGGCCCAAAAGGACGTGGAGATTGGGGGACTAAAAACCCCCACTACCAAATTTTTTTGTATAGCCGCATTAAAAATAATATTTTTTTATTCCCCTTCCCCAAATTGGTGTATCGATGCGATGTTGTTTCCGATTGCAAGCCACAGGAGATAACGTTTTTCGGTAATTTTTTTTACTTAACTGACATAAATTATACACCTTTTAAAGGGGAAGGAAATAATCTATGCCTCTGTTGAACGGAGAAATATAAGTCGATTAAAAAAAAAAACCAAATTTTAACCCGGGGTTTTTAGCGTGATTTTCACTCAAGGAAATATTAAAAAAAAAACCAAATTTAAAAAAAAAACTAACCCCCAGCAGAAGCCTAGATTAAAGTGTTGGCTTTCATATAGTTTTGAAAATTATCGATAATTTATACCGTTTTTAAAAAAAACATTATGCCCCGAACCCAAAATTGGATCCAATTTTTGCGGCGCGAATGGACTCTTAACTAACTTATCTATATCTATCCTATATGTTTTTAAATCAATAAATTATGTCGAATGATAGCCTTTCAAAAATATATAATACTGAATAGTTATTTTATATGTTTAGACCTTAAATCGATGTTTTTAATTTTAAAATTGAATTTCGCCTAGTTGGCCGTGATATAAAAACTTTATAAACAAAAATAAAGATACTCGTCAGTTATCCATAATTTTTTCTACTAACATCTGATCTATAACATAAATATTAGAAGTTATTAACTTTTTTAAATAACTGAGTTTTTATTATTTTTGTCATTTATTAACTTTATATAAAAGCTAACATTAAATGCCAATTTCACCAATAGCGAAATGTATGATATGCTAAAATGCTTTATACGATGCGATAAAAATAGTCATCAGGCGTCTAACATGTATCTAGAAGGGTATTTTTTATTTTGTTTTTATTTGCCTGATGGTTTAGTATGCTTTATTATTTTATTAGTTACCCTAAAAAAAGGCAACTACAACAAGCTATATTTCTTAGAATTAAAACAAATAACACCTCACTCAAAAAAATATGACAAGCCCAACAAAAAGTTAAGGCAAGTAACGTAGAAAATACCCCTTTTTCCTCGCGCAGAAACATTAAAGAACATGTAGGAATGCCAAAATCCAAGGCCTAAAAAATTCTACGGAAACCGTTGATTAAGAAGTGGGAAGATATGCATATTTACGGGCTAAAACGTGACGAATAAAAGGTTTAATGAGGGTTTTTAAATTTTCAAGATCGCTTGAATGCGAGAAATTGTAAGGGGTGGCTTTCCCCCATTCTTCGCCTATCAATCGACAGGTCTAGTCATTGAGAGGTTTTTTGAAGTGGTGTAAATATTTTACGTACGTTCAATTGATTAACGAGGATTTCGCATATCTTGGCGTCAAAGGATGGGGGGTTTTTCCCAAATTAAAGAGATAATATACCTGTATTTATTGCTCTATTAAAAAGGGAAAGAGTTGGTATTAGTTATTTTTTCCCCCCTTTTTATTTTTAGAAAACAAAAAAAAACAATTGTTAAATAACCATGTGTAGTTTATTTTTAGGGACATTTTTATTTTACCCCTTTTTTGGGAAATTTTTTTATAAAGAGTGAATATTTTTTTATGTAAACGACTACCTTTTTTTGCAGGTTTCGAAAGAATGTCGCTAATCCCAAAAATTTAAAAATTTGGGAAACCTGTCTAAGTTTTTTAAAAATTTAAAACCTTATAATTTTATACATATCATCTATCCTATTACTGTTTTAATCGTGTTTTAGATGTTTTATATAATAAATTTACTCATTGGTCTAATGACCCTAATCAAAGTTTACAGAATAAAATATTTCTTATTCTGTAAACTTTGCCTTTATATAAAACTAAACCATCGATAAAGTATTAAATATTTAAATGCACATTATTGACATGGCTTAAAAATGTATGATCACTTACTGGAAAAAGTAATGAGACTTTTTAGATTTTGAAACTAAAGAAATGTTTGTACAGTGCTTTCATTTTCATTTATCCCACGTTTATAAGCCTATAAAAATATTTATTTTCGAACCAAATGGATTAAAAAAAATAGTGCTCCTTAAACTTTGTGCTATTGTTACACCATTGTTTTACTCATTGTTACACTACAAAACAATAACTCGGATTTTTTACACATTTTTATTGCTTATATTTGTGGTAAATTTATAGAAAGGGCATGTGTTGCATATTACCGTAAAGAGAAAAAAAATATTTTTTAATTATTTATTTGGGAAAAAATTTTGTTTATTAGAAAAGGCCCCAATAAGGGGGTTAAAAATTTTTTGGGGAAAAAATTTTATATCATAATTTTTTACCGCTCTTAGATATGTTTTTTTTTATTAAGGGCATTTTTTAATTTTTAATTTTTTTTTTTTCCAGTTATGTCCGTATGGGGTTTAAGGTAAATATTTTTTTTTTGGTTTAAAAAAGGGACGCCACTGATTTTTCCAAAAAAAAATATTATTTGCTTTTTTTTTTAAATTTTTGTAGGCAAACCCCCTTTTGGGAAAACTGTTTTTTTGGGCAAAAAAATTAAATTTTAAAAGGACTAACTGAAATATTTAAAAGATACAAATATAAAAGTTTTTAAAAAAAAAAAAAAAATTTTTTTACCCTGTATTTTTAAAAAATTAAAAATTTTATTTTTTGTTTATATTAATTTTTTTTTTAGAATCAAAAAAAACCGAAAAGTTCCCATCCCTAAAAAAATTTTATATTTTATCGGCCCTCAATTGATCCACTTCCACTTCTCAATCAACGCGGAAACATAATTTAAAGCCATATAAATTTAAATTTGCCCCTAATTTAAATCCTTGATTTGACCAGATTAAATTATTTTCACTGATATCTTTAAAATTTAAATATCGATAATTATTTTTACAAAAAAATAATATGGTCGGACGAGGCTTTTATTAGCAGAGCTGGAATATTAAATAGACACAATTAATTAAAGGGTCTTGTTATCAAAAACAAATTTCTTTTCTTTTAGTTTAATTCATGCTAACTAACTTTTTGGAGCAATACGATACATTCGATCAATTTTTAGTTTTTATTGCCTGTCAGAATAAATCAAGGAGCAAAAATTGTTTATATATACGTTTTAAGAACGAAAAATATTCTATTATAGAAGAGGCTGTACTTCGCTGGCTGAGGCCTAGGATCAGCAAAGAGACTGGGCATAATAGGCGATGTTTCGCAGAGGCACATATTAGGTCTGTTTGTTTTTCAGAAATAGTGTACACTATTCAGGGTTCGAAAATATCCGATATTAATTATAAATATCAAAATATTGGATATTTATGAGATACCGGGTGTTGCTCCGTCGAGCGGGACATAGGGAATCCCATGTAAATTTTGAAGTGGTCCAATATTGGCTCCCCTAATTATTTTAGAAGATAATTAAATATTATTAGGATTTTTTAAAGAGCACGAAAAGTTGTATCCAGTGTACAAATTTCAGCTCTTCTCAGTCCGCCAGCTAAGAGATAAATTTAAAATAAGTTACAATCTCCTATCTTCTTCGCCCTTTATTATTAGAAGTTTATAAAAAAAATACCAGAAAAATTATTTAACCTCTTAATCGTTTGATCAATGTCACATCATTTTTAAAAATGAACTACTCAAATCAAGAAAAAATCACTATTATAAAATGGTTTTATCAGGGAAATAGTTATCGAAGAGAGGAATGTTTGCAGCCTTTTTTCCCAATAGGCCAATACCAAGTAAATCGACAATAGAACGGACGCTAAAAAATTTGAAACTACAGGCACAAGTAATCAATAATTGCAAATGGAAGAAAATCTACGTGAAAATCAGAGGCAAATTGTAAAAACGAGAGGATTTAGACGTGATACTTTGTGTAGAGAAGGCGAAGGAAACATTAGCACGAGACAACTGGAACATTATGGACAAGACCACACACAATATCTCGAATTTTAAAAAGATGTAAATACCATGCTTACAAGTACGAAAGACACTAAGAATTAAGTGATGGAGACGAAATACGACGACAAGAATTTTGCTTTGAGATGATGGAGAGGACAAACACTGACAGAGGTTTTTTACAAAATATTTGCTTTACTGACCAATGCACTTTTACATTGAACAACGAACCCAACATTCAAAATTGGGTACTGGAGTAACGAAAACCAAAATCGATTTGTTGAGAAAGGACTCAATATCTACAAAAAATTAATGTTTTGGCGGGAATTTTCGGCAACCATATCCTTGACCATTTTTCCTTGACCGAAATTTGAATGGGAGTACTTTCTGAATTTTTAGAGGAACAAATTTTGCCTGCTTTGAACAACCTTCTGTGAAAATCAATGGATGCTGCCCAGCAACAGGTACCCGAGCTGTGCGCGAATACTTGAACAACGCATTTAATAACGACATCATAGGCCCGAACCACGCAATATCTTGGCCAACCAGGTTCCGGATCTTTCGCCAAATGATTTTTTTCTATGGGGACATTTAAAACCTAGCTTTATACCAATAAAAATATGAAAATTTAGACCTAAGGAATGCTATTTCCGCTGAATGTGCCAGAATATCGATGTACCAACTAGCCAACGTAAAAAATGAGTTTTATAATCGTTTGGGTTATTGTCTGGCAGTTACTGGAGGAATATTTGAGCATTTGATTAAATCCTGATATTTTCGTCATAAATTGATTTCTAAATGTAGACAAATTTGTTTTATTGTCTTGCGTAACTGTGAGTGCATGTGTTGGAATTAGCTGTAAACTAAAATGAAATGCGAGGATTCTTTTGAAATTCCGTATAAAATTGTTCAGTTTTGGCAATAACATTATAAATTAATGATCTAAATTGTCACTGATAAATCGATATGGTTTTATTATTGATTTCTAGAGTACAGGGTGCATAATGAGATACTACGTTGCAGAAGTATTTAAGCAGTTTACTCTTTACTGTTGGTTAAAAAATGCTCAAATTTTCATTTGGGTGAAACGTTTGTGCTCTTCAATAAATCCTAATAGCATTTTTTTTTAAAATAATTAGGGGAGCCAATATTTGACTAATTCAAAATTTACATGGGATTCCCTATGTCCGCTCGGGAGCAACACCCGGTTTTATCCGTAAATAAATTATATAATTTTATATAAAATATTATAAAAATTTTCAAATGTTTGATATATATCCATTTTGGTAATAACAGTTATATTCTTAAATAAAAAAAGTTATAAATGCTTTTTTTAAAAACTCAATAATAAGTAGAATGCGCAAACAATGAAGTAAACAAAAAAAACAGTCTTTCGTAACGAAATTTTTCTGACACGACAGACATCATAAATGCCGGCAGAAGTGTTGCCATTTATGAATTAGAACTTACTATTAGGAAATATGTTTTAACTCTACTCCAACTCTAGTTACATTTGGAAAGTAGAAATACAGTAATAAACGCCAAAAATTACTTAATAATATAAACCATTTTTGTATTAATATATATCATAAAAAATCATTTGATATATATCGGATATACAGGGTGTTCCAGAATATGTGGGCAATCTGTCTGAATTTAATAGAAAACCTTAAAATATTGTGACAAGTTTCCATAAACTTTTTTTCTACGAGCCTTTCCTACGGAGATACAGGTACATAACGGACGACCCTGGAAATCGTTTTTTTTAATAACTTTTAAAATACTAGGCGTAATTTAATATTATTATAATATGATAGCAACTAGATAAATCTTTTTAAAATAAACCCAATAAATTATATTTCGCTTATTTAGTTTGCCAGGGACGTACTAGCTCTGACACAATAATAGCAATTTTTTTAACACCCTGTATGATAAAGGCTTAACATTATTATTTTTGGATAGCTTTTAGACCGAGCGCTCGCGGCAGAAAAAAGAGACCGATTTTTTACAGGCTGCCTTTGATACGGGTGATATTTATAGCCACGAGCTATAGATAGATGCACCTATTAAGTTCCGCAACGTGTTACTTCATATATAAACATTAACTTTAATTAGCAAAAAAAGAAGATTCTTAAATCAACTTTTTACAGTCTGCCAATTGTTAAAGCATAAGGCTAGATTGCCAAATCCACAAAAAAGTTGCAAGCAGACGCTTTTCTCGAGTACAAGAGTAAAGCATACTAATGCTAGTCGAAAAAAAAATCGTAACTAAAAACACTTTTTTACAGTCTGCCGAGCACAATTTAGACTAATGTGTGCATGAGATTACAATTTTCACATGGCAGACTTTTTCCCGATATTTAAAAATTGATGCATAAAAGTTAATTAACAAATTTTTCACAGTATTTCAGAACAATTTTTTACAGTCTGCTATTGAATAAATAACAACTTTTACAATAATATTTCATATTAAATTATTAGCATACTAATTCACGAAGTTTAAAGTGTAGGCAGACGCAGTTAAACTTGTAAGAAAACTTATAATGGTTAACACTTTTTACAGTCGCCTTTTGTTTTCAAACAATATTTAGGTAATAAATAAACAAACTATTGAATGGCAGACGATTTGTAAAGGTACTAGTGTCAGTATTATAATAAATTAGTTTTTGTAATACAAAATAATATTTATTTTTTAGTATTATAATAAATTAGTTTTTGTAACACAAAATAATAATTTATTATTTAAAATCCATACATAAAAATGTATTTTTAAACGTTTGTCACATAACAAAAAAACGCTTCTGATTGGTCGAGTTTATAACGACGTCACCGCTTGTTTGCCTATTTGCGCCTACTTGTGATATATTAGCTTTCGAAGCTGTTTTAATAAGATTTTCCTATATTATCCATTGTTTTTGTGTGATTTATTTGCAATAGTTTACAAATTCTGTCAAGTACTTTTACCATGGACAACTATTTTATAAAAGCAGACAGCAGAAACCTGCCCCAAGTCGACGCGATCAAGGTCGGATTATAGAATATATTATATTATATAGCCATGTGGCTCAGCGGTAGCGTTCGAGACTCCCACCCAGGGCGAACAACTGCGCGCGCCCAAATCTCTGACCGTTGTTTCAATTTCTAAAGCCTGAACAAGGCACTCAGAAATGTTCCTTTTATAATGTATATACCCTGTATATATGTAAAATGTAGCTATAAGATGTTTTGTGTATAAGTTAGTCCTAAATAAAGCTATTTGTAAGTAAGTAGTTCGAGACTTCCAACCCGGAGGTTCCTGGTTCGATTCTACCCCATTCCTTTCTTTTTTTTAAAAATTTAATAATCTTTAAAATACTTTTCAAATAAATTTAAATATATATTTATGTATGTTTATAAATATTAATTAAATTAATTTTTCTTTCCTAAAAAATTACATTTTTATTATGATTATACATTTTTTACATCATATGTGGGGGGGGGGGGATATTTGCAGAATTATTGGGTAAACTTAAAGCTTTTTTGTGTGTAAATTTATGAATATTTTACACACAAAACAGTTACTTCGTTTTTAGATGTTATATAAAAATAATTTGTTAAAAATTAATTTTGAAAAAAATTGATGCTAAGAAATAAACTTCCAGAATCCTAATTACGAATGTGCCTGAATTGTAATTACTCAGAAAAACTTAGTATTTTATTCTAAAATCATTATGCGTAAATTTTAATTACACAGAAAAAGCCGGGATTGACCGGGGTCAAGTGGCGTTAGGACGCCATGGTCAGGTGATGAAAGATTGACCGGGGTCAAGTAGGATTATGTGCATCATGATGCATGCAAAGAACATCATAGTGCACCTAACTTTACCTGACCCCATCAACCTTACGTTACCTGCCTACCGCGCGATTCTATAATATTTAAAGTTTTAATTAACGCTAGATGTACCATCATAAATCGTCTGCCATTCAATAGTTTGTTTATTTACTAACCAAACATTGTTGGGATACAATGGTAGACTGTAAAAAATCGTTAAAAGTCATTACTTTTTTTTGCAAATGAAAAATAGTTTTGCAGTTATATGTATACATCGTATTAGGCTGCCATTTGTTTATTCAGTATTGTAAACTGTTAAGTTTATATTTAAATAACTTTTACACTGTAAAAAATTGTTTTGAAATACTGTGAAAAATTTTGGTTAAATAACTTTAATGTATCAATTTTTAAAAATGGGGAAAAAATCTCCCTTGTAAAAATTTCGTCAATCTCATGCACACATTAGTCTAAATTGCAGGGCAGACTGTAAAAAAGTGTTTTTAGTTACACGATTTTTTGCGAACTAGCATTAGTATTCTTTACCTTGTACGGATAAAACCGTCTGCCTGCAACTTTTTTTGTGGATTTGGAAATTTCCACCCGATTCTTCAAAAATTTGGGTGACTGTAAAAGTTGATTTAAGAAGCTTTTTTTTTTCAATTAAAGAAGTTTATATATGAAATAACGTTGGTAACTTAATAGGTGCATCTATTTTAAAAGGTTTGTGGTTATAAATATCACCCGTATCAAAGGCAGCCTGTAAAAATCGGTCTTTCTGCCGCACCTTTGTTTAAATTTAAACCAAAAATATTATTACATCGATATTTACGAGAAAATAAAATATCATGATTGGTATTTTTTCCACAGGGTGTTTTCAATTGAACGTTAAATTAAAAAAAAATTTTTGGGGTTCTTTTTTAAAAATTAATAGCTTTATTTAAGAATCAGATAACCTTTTATTTTTAAATCTGTAACCAATCTTGCTTATTAATGAAATTGGCTTTACATGTTCTATTTTTAAGAACCTTTTTTAAAGGGAAATATTTTTTTATTTGCCAAAATAGGCAGGTCAAATTCTGTAGAACCCCAAAATGGTGGCAATAAAAAAAAAATGTGGTACTCTAAAAAATGCCTTATTATAGATAGATAGTATATTTATGCCAAATGTCATTAAAATATTTAAACTGGTATTACAGATATTAATAATAAATGATTTATTTTAGAATTTTTGCACACCCTGATCTAAAAAAAGTTAAGACGTTTAGGAAAATAGTTCAAGAAGTTTTTTTTTAAAAATGAACCAAAATTGTTTCCCCCAAATATTGAGTAAAATTGGGAAAAACAACCTGTATAAAAAAAAATTACCAACAATGATACATTATTTTCGTAAACAGTTGATTTTATCGATGTCAATCAAGAATACCTTTTTTAGTTTAACTTTAAAAGCTGTTCAAAAATAATATTGTTGGGCCTTTATAAACAGGGTGTTAAAAAATGCTATTATTGTGTCAGAGCTAGTCCGTCCCTGGAAAACCCAAATAAGCCAAATATATTTAAGGGGTTTTGTTTTGAAGACTTATCTAGTAGCCATCATATTAAAAAAATATTAAATTACGCCTAGTATTTTAAAAGTTATTTCAAACTTTTTTTACGTAAGCTCTCTTATAAAAGGTGTATTTTAAGACGAGGTGTGTAGAGAAAGTGTAAAATAGTGTAAAATATTTTTGAATTACAAATAGACCTATTATTTTTACTAATCTATAGTTGAGAAAAAATCTATTTTACAATGACTGGATTTCAAAGGCATATTTTCTCGAAATAGTAAATTTACTGCTTTGCAAATTATATCAGTAATTGTAAAAACTCGCCTTTTGTCATTTTTAGAGTTGGATTTAAATATTATTGGATGATTACCGTGGTCCACTATATCATTGGTTTTCAATTTATGATCTCATCTCATTAACAAGCACTAGCAATTTCAGTAATGAGATTAAGCTATAAGACTAAACTTAATAATCTTTAATATAAACAATTAGTAAAAAATAATTTAGCGTAGTCATTGTCAAGTCAATGTTAAAATTATAATAAAAAAATCTAGACCTATTTCTCTATTTATTTTCGGTGTTCGTCTATTTATTGCCCTCAATCTAAGAGGTCTCCCGAATTCTTCAATCTTTTTATTCTGCATGCATGGACAGTTTTGTTGTATAAAGCTTTCAGTTATTTAAACTTCTTTGGTATCGTGAAGTTGCATCCTGTTTTTTTGGACCCGGAGACAATAAGAAGCTTATTATAATAATTTCTGCAAGCGACGTTTATATCTATTTTTAAATATTTTGCTACTAAGGAACTTGTTTATTTTGTAAGAAACCTTGCTAATATTGTTATTTACACACTAAACTTCTTAAATTAGCAAGTTACTCGTGTTTTTAAGCATTCAATTAGTACATGTATATATACAAAATAATTTTGTGTTCGGTGTTTAACACTTTAAAAACATTTTTTAATAAAACAATGCTTCAGAGATTTATTTTTAGGTTTTTGCCAAACACTTTTTGGAAATATTATAACAATTGTTAAGGTGTAGATTCTATAATATCATAACCTTAAACTTTTTGGTATTTGATGGAGTTAAATTTTCTCTTTTTTAATTAACTCTGTAGTTTTCTTTTCAAATCGCACATTTCTTCTCAAAGCAAAAAACCCACACAGTGTTAATGACTTCAAATAACGAAAAACGTCAAAACTCGAATTACACACAGCCTTCTCTTTATTTGTAGATAACGTCCAAATAAATATTTACTTAATGTTTTCTTTTAAAAATATTTTCGGTATAAAATTTTTACAAATGTCCCGAAAGCATGAATTATTGCCGGGAATTTTTTGGGCACATGAATTTTTTGAAAACTATCACCAGTCGCGAGGGTAAATTTTAAAAAATTCATACATGAGACAAATTTCCCGCAAATAATTTAAGCACGTGAGGGATTTGGTAGGAAAATTTTATATCGGAATTATATTTAAAAAGTTACATTAAGTAAATATTTATTTAGACATTATCAACAAATAAATAGAAGGCTGTGAGTAATGCGAGTTTTCACGTTCTTCGTTATTTAAACCGTCATTAACACTGTATGGGTTTTTTACTTTGAAAAGAAATGTTGCGATTGGAAATTTGAAAAAAAAAAGAATTTGAAGTTAATTAATGATATTAAAAAATGTACACCTTAATAATTTGTTGTAATATTGCCAACTAAAAAAGCAAGTAAATAAAAAATATTGTCAATATTATTTTAATATTATTATTGTCTAATTATATGATAGCTGTCATGTGCCAAGAAATTTACACTTATTAATTTTACGTTTACATGCTCATGTGGATAAAAAACTTTCAGAAAATTTGTTTACCATGGTAACAATGTACTAATAAAGCATCTGATTGGTTGAAAATGACTGGTATAAAATTTTCTTACCGAATACCCCACGTGCTTGAATTAATTGCGGGAAATTCGTCTCTACATGAATTTATAAAGAAAATTATCCCTGGTCGCTTTGCAACTCGTGATAATTTTCAAAAATTCATTTACTCAAAAAATTTTGGCAATAATTCATGCTTTAGGGCTAGGGAGATTATATGTGATAATTTTTATAACTAGAATTCTTGTGTATGTAAAACGGTTCTTTGTCAAATATCACCATTGGTTTTTTTCCGTTGACTTTTAATATTATTTGTTATACCTAGTTATAAAAGAGTAACTTGGTAAATAAGTAAAAAAATACAGACTGGTACCGATTATTATGTGTTGTGTTATCATATTATGATCCTTGACTTAATTGAATATAAAACAGAATCAATATTTGCCATGTAGCCGGTCTTGTTCTATTATTGCAAAACGATATATCTTTTAAACTTTATGTTACACCAAAAAACATATTATAAGCAAACATTGAAAACTGGGATCTAGACTGTAGACAGGCAGGCCAATGCCCAGAAGAAGCCATGAATTTCCCTTAATAAATATTTTGACTGACATCATCATTTATTAAAGATCATATTGATACACAGTTGTTTAAAATTTTTTAGCTTTTATAAAACACAAAATACTTTTATTTAAAAAATTAATTTTGTCTTTTTGCCACTGGAACTCTAAACTTAGTATGTAAAACATTTTCGTATTGATTCAAAAGGACTTTGGGACTACAGGCAGTCCAAACCAATGAAATTGCAATGTTGCACCTCTAAGGCCTGGTACTTTTATTAACAGATAGCTTTATTGTCTGAATAATTTCCATGGTTACATTGTACACAACAATTGATATTACGAAAATTATTCGTAAAGTAATTTTATCCGTTAATGAAAGTTTTAGGCCTAAACCAATTAAATTACAAGTAGGGGATAATATTTAACACCGATAATAAATAAAGAAATGTAGCAATAAATGTTTTAGCTGTTATGTTTTTCACTTCAATTTTTTTATAAATTTTTCTTTACATATAATATATATATATATATATATATATTATATATATATATATATATATATATATATATATATATATATATATATATATAGTGAGTACCAAAGAGTCTAGTTAACAGTTTCCAATAAAAACGGGTTTTCAATTCTTAGAAATTATACAGTTAGGAAAAATTACCAGAACGGTCAAGGTTTCAATTGCTTATATAAAAGTTTAGGCTGTTAAAAATCTACCTATCTGTATAAATTAATAATATACAGGGCACAAAGTTTGAGGATATTATTTTTTATGGAATGCACTATATATTATTACTTATTTTAATTGTCGACCTAATAATTAACATTTTTTATAAACCATATATTATACCTAAGGTTATTAGTTTCCTAAAAAACGGCGTTTAAAATAATAACGAATAACAATGCGATATTCAAGCATAGTCGTATTTACCTGAACAACAAATAAGGCACGACCATTGTTACTAATAATTAAGACAAAGTTTGACATATTACCTTAATCTGGTATTAGCAAGATGAAGCTCCTTTGCATTTTACTCGTGAAGTTAGATAATTTTTGGATGTCACGTTTTCAAATTGATGGATAGGAAGAAGAGGGCCTATCGAATGGCCTTCGCGGTCCCCCGATTTTTCGCAATTAGATTTCTTTTATTAGGGTCACCTGAAAAACTATGTTTATCGAAACAAATATAATTATTAAAAAAAAATTAGGAATAAAAATTGTCAATGAAAGTGCGAGAATAACAAGGGAAATGGTTTTACATACCCAAACACATTTTGGCGATAATTTGTATAATTGTCAGTAAGTAGGTAAATGGGGGTCATTTTCAAAACTTATTAAAAAATAGAGCCGTTATGCCCCGATTTGTTATGGGTTTTTGTTTAAATTAACTTATTAAATTGTTTTTTAAAATTTATTTTGTGTTTTGTAACTGATCAAAATGTCATGGCATATAGGAAACTGGTAAATTTAGGTATACTATATGGTTAGTAAAAAATGTTTAAAATTTAGACAATCAAAATAAGTAATAGTATATAGGGTGTACCATTTAAAAATATATAACTATCATTATCCACAACTTTGTGGGCACCCTGTATATTTCAATTTATTACCTACATGTCTGTAGATTTTTAATATCCTCATAACTTTTATTTTAGACATTTTTTGATAACCCTATATACTTTAAAATAATTGACCGTTCTGGTAATTGTTTCTAACCCTGTATATAGGGTGTTGAATTTTTAATTGTTTTAAAATCTACAGTTGTTCTCCAAATCAAAATTGTTAAACTTTTGCACATGACTTTTAAAGCAACAAGTATACCAAAATTTTTCACCTATGATAAAAATTTTATACTTGCTGCAAATCAACTATGACAATAACAAATAAAAGTCAAATCTTATAAAACATCCTGTAACGAGGTAACGACTAAAATGGACCAATAAAATGTTGATGATTTAGAACGACTAGGGTGTTCTCTATCTCCTGGTAACGTATGTACATTGAGATCCGAGTCATTTTGTTTTTTATGTTTGTATTATTTATAATTAGTCTGTTTATATTGATTTTGTTGACGAGGTACTTATATTTGCTAAGATAAAATACTATAAACAAATAAACAATGTTCCTAGACTACTCGTCACGAGGTTCACCGTCCGTAGTTGTTTTTTGATGTTTCATTTATTTATAGAATAAGTTGAAATGTTGGATGTATATATTTTAAAAAAATACTGATGAAAAAAAATGTACCAATTTGAATTTCAGATATCGAAGGTCGCTACGTGGTAGTAAAAGTGATATTCCTTTATTTGACGTTTGGTTTATTTCACTTTAGGAAAACCTTTAAGTCTTGTAGTAAAAATGTATCTAACTTCACTACTTCGAGAGTTAGAGTAATTAAGTGAAAACTAGTTTACACCAGAATTCATACCAAACACCTAATCCTTAATTACACTGACGATAACACACTGTTTATTGACAAAAAGTGTAAAATAGTGTAGTATATTTTTGGATAAAAAACAGACCCTTTTATGGCATTCGCGGAGTAGCATAAAGCCTGGCTGAAGATGATCGCGTTAAATTAGCACAAGACTTAGCAATTGTTAAAAGTTAACAACGGTTTAGAATGTTTAACAAAATGTCAGATTTTGACAGGTTGCCTGCTAAAATCATTGAATAACACTGACAATGACGTTTTGTTAAACATTCTAAACCTTTGTTAACTTTTAACAATTGCAAAGTCCATTGCTAAATTTAACAACGCGATCATCACTCAGCCGGTTGTGTCTTAAATTCTTGTGGAGTTAGTTGGATTTTTTAGACTTTGTTAGGGTGTAACGTATCAAATTGAAAATATATAGATTTTTCTTAAGGTTCGTGCATACCACATTTTTTTTTAGGTGAATGAAAAGTACTTGATGCATTTTAGTAAATAAATGAATATACCCCCAAAAATGCAATTTTCTAAATAGTATATCTCACCCATTTTTGAAGGTAGAGCTTTGGTGGAAAGAGAATACCCAATATTAGTATTTATAGATACTTTAAAAAATGTAATAAATAATCATAAACATCTAAATCAGTTTGTGATGCTATTGGAATAGAATAGGGTATAATGTAAGAGGGTTGAGTCATACAAAAATATAAAGATATGTACTAACTATTGTTATCTATAAATGGTATGTTAATAAAGTGAATAAGAAGATAATATCTATGATTTTATTAATTTTATTTACCATTAAAGGCCTTTCAGTCAAATTTTCATGTCCGAATTGGAGGCGACCTACACAAATCTGCCAACTGGATAAAAACTTTTTTTTTATCAAATATAGTATGTAAACTAATGTATTTCCAGTGGGTTGCCTAAGAAATTATGGTCAAGTTATGATTAATTTAAAAAACAATTTTTGGAAAATTTTAGAAACTCCCTGTATAATTTAAGTTTTTATTTTCTTCTTCTACATGACAGTATTGATATACTACTAATTTTTTTCCAACTTTATAGTTAAAAATTTAAATAATCCCTTTATTTTTAAATTTCAAAAATTTCCATGGGCATTATTTATGAAATTGAGGAAAAAAAAATTGAAGTGGTATATTAGAATAGAAAAATAGGAATTGACAATATACAGAGAGGATCAGAATTTTTCCCAAAAACATTTTTTTAATTAATTATAGCCTTGATCATATTTTTTTAGGCAACCCATTTGCAATACATCTGCTTACATACTATATTTGATAAAAAATAATTTTCATTCGGTTGGCAGATGGGTGGGGGACATACCTAATTTGAATTTTAGACTATGACAACAGTAAAGTTAAATTTAATGTGCTATTTTATTTAAAAACTCAGGATAAGTAATAATAAAATTGGTTTAGGTTCCGTAATAAAAGAAAAATAAAAATAATGATCTATTTAGATAAACCATATATTGTACTGTCTTGCATATTTATTCTAACACGGATGATATTAATTTGGTCAATTCAGAAAAAATGTTCCCATAATACAAAGAAAATACGTGTATGTAAATCTAAAAGTTTGTAAAAGTAATTTCTTAAATAACTCGCAAGTCTTATCTAGAAATAGTTTTCTGTAAATAGTTAAACAAACAATTATGACTTTTATATCTTGGAAAATTTAAATAACTAGACAGCTTCGTACAAGTAACTCTAAAGTTATAAAACACGGAAATTCGTGTCACAATTTTAAGTAAAATAATGCTTTTATTTTTTTATTTTGTTATTCAGGAATGTAGGTTATCCTAACTATGTACAAAAGTGAAATTTACAAGTGGAAAAAATGCTTATCATTTCTGTTGATAAAAATTTCCTTATTTTTTGCATAATATAAATGACGAAAATAATAAGCAAAAATTAAAAACTTTAAATTAAAAATAATTAGGTACCTTAGCATTTATTATTATTATTATGTAGTTTTGTTCATGCAAAGCCATAATGTGAAATTTTTAAAATAATGACAAGGTGTTACCGTTCTTAAAAAAGCAAGCCTAAAATTAATAGCACTTTGTAATTATTCCATATTTATTTATCCAAGGATCATAATCAATCACAAAGTTGCTCTTACAAATTTGTTTCTTTTTCAAAGTGTCAATAGCATGTTAGCTAGGTTCCTGCAAAATTAAACCATTTTTCCAACTATTATAGATTTCTTTTTGTAATTAATGCTAATAAATATCTGACTGCGCCCATGACTTCTGGAATAACCGGTAGATTACTAAAATCAAAAATCAAACCAATTTTTTTTCAGGTAATTTTTTTAAACAATTATTATTAAAAAAGGGCCTTTTTGTCGTTTTTTTAATTTAACAAAACGTCCTGGCTATATCGCTTTACTCATAAAAGACCGTTTGTAGATAATTTAAAAACCTAAAAAATGGTTTTTGAAAAATCCCGATCCGGCCATTTTTCACCAATAAAATCCGGAAAAACACTTAAAACAGACCATTTTTCAAAAATTCGTAACTCCGTTATTTTTAACTTTTTAAATTTATTGAAAAAATAGATTCTACAAAAACACTTGTGTAAAATGGGGACCAAGTTTCTTTGCAAAAATCTCGGCATTTTTAAGTACTGAGATCTGAAATTAGACGAGAAAGAATTAAAATTATTACCATGATTGGATTTGGAGGTAGCATGCGTAGCCAAAACGAAGTAGTTACGTTGCTTAATGGAATTCATTGTGATAATAATTAAAAAACATATTTTTTTCTGATAGGGCTACCTTTTTCTTTAACGGCCATATATCAATAGGTGCAGATTTACAATTCGTAGGGATACTTGAAAGGTTAAATGTACGTTAAAAAGTCAGATAATTTAATTAAAGAATTTGTCACGAAATACAATTAATACCTAATGAATTTATTTAAAATGATCAAAAAGAACTTCTAATAAGCAATCAACCATACTTACTTTAGGCATTTATTTAGTCGTTTTTAAAGTTTTATTGCCATTAAAGTAGGTGTTTTAAAATTTTAAAAGCGTTTTACTTCTTTTTGTTTGTTATCCAACCCATATTTAAATTTTCTTCTTGGATGATAAAAAATGTGCTCTTTTAAACTTTGTAATAAAAATTCAGTGTTACTATTAAAAGAAAATATGATAACGTCGTACCTTCCACAGAAATAACCCTGTATTTATAAATTCTTTCTGAAAAAATGCGTCAAAAGAAATAAAACTTTAGGGGTTCGAGCGTTTGTCCCAAAAGGCATTTCTTAAATTTTTAAAGAATTTATCCACTACTTAACGATTGCACTGTATAAAGCAAAACTTTAAAACAAGAAACGTAAAATTTTAAACATAAGATACATTGTTATGTTATCAAGACACAGTTAACCAAATACTTTAAATAAAATTGGCTAAATATATTTTTTTATTTATTGGAACGTTTAAAAAATAATTTTCAATTTATTTGTGTAAATATTGACTAAGAAAACTAAGTATTTTATAACCAATTTACCCTTATTTTTTAGGGATAAGTGTTAAATAAAACTGGCTTAACTTTAACTACAGATTGTAGTTAAACTGATACTAAAAAAGGAACCCTAAACTCTATTTTCATTTATTTATTTAGGTTAGGTTCATATTAACGTTTTTGCACTTCGATTCATTTTAAATAAAATTTTTAAGCATAAAAACTATCAACATGTTTATGTCCTACCTGTTAAATTTTATTGCAACTAAATAAACATACCTATTTATATCGGATTTAGTCAGTGTAATTCAATGAGTTCTAGTAAAATTAGAAAAACTTCCAGTGTAAGCGATGTATGCCATGGCAGTGTTTATTTACATCCGAAACATGTTTTCCTTTCAGAAAGCGGAAGACAAGTCAATGGAGATTCAAATAGAATTAAAAGACATTCCACAACCGAATCTGTACATTCCAAAGCTTCCGGATATTCAAGATCATCCGCATATTCCAGAAATAGAAAGTACTCGAATTCCAACTACAGTGAAAATGATAGGTACGTTTTTTTTTTGTTTACTAAGTATATACGAGGTGTCCAAGATAACGAGGGCCAGTATAGGGATATCCGAAGCGGTAAGAGATGGATTGGTTGTTTAAATTTGGCAAAGTTGCCTATTAGGGAGCTTAGTAATATACCGTTGTAAACCTAAAGTTACATTTTGTACTTCCAAAAATATGGCAAATAAACTAAAATTTCCTATTTCCGTTTTTATTTCAAAAGTTAGAAAAAATCTAAAAATACATTCTTATTGGATTTTTTTAAACTTCATCTATTGGCAAAGTCAAATATTTCTTACGACGTTTCGTTTTTGCTAAACCATCATCAACTTTATTTTTTTAAATACGTCCCTCAATTATTTATTCCATTTTTTAAAGCAGTTTTATACCCAATTACAATGATATAACACTTAATAATTCCCTGTTAAATAAACATATTTTTCATAAGGGACAACGAGTTAGACAAGGAACGCATATGATTTCTTCTAGGGGCGTTCCATATTTGTTAAATAAATATTAAGTGTTATACATTTTTGTAATTGGAATAATACGGAATTCATGAAAATTAAATAAAAAGCCCAGGTCCGTATTTAAAAAAATAAAGTTAATGATTGTTTAACGAAAACGAAACGTCGTAAGAAATTTTTGACTTCGCCAATAGATAAAGCGCAAAAAGTTCCAATGAAAACGTATATTAAGAATTTTTCTTACTTTTGAAATAAACTAATAAAAAAAAATTAAAAGAGAAAATTTTTTGCCATATTTCCGGAAGTACGAAATATTACTTTAAATTTTCAACGGTATATTATTGAGCTCCCCAATACGTAACTTTGCCAATTTTAAACTACCATCTATCTCTGACCGTTTGATATCCTCATACTAGCCCTCCTTATTTTGGACACCTTCTATAACTGTATATAGAAGTTCTATATACAGTATGTCCGCGAATGCGGTTAACAAGAGGACAAAAGGGTCGAAAATAAAAAGATACGAAAAAAACCATTCTTAATAAAAAATTTTGCTTGTCGAAAAAATATGAACTCCGATGAGAAAATAGATTCTCATCATACAGGGCATCTCAAAATTGCAAAAACATAAAATGGAACGAGAGCAAACAGTCATTTTTTTGCCTTTTAACGTACTTACTTCTAATTCTGATTCCGAAAATACTGAAAAAAATTTAAATAAACAAAAAATTTAAAAAATCAACATTTTTGCAAGTGCGCATTTTACATTTTTTCATTATTTTTTTACATTTTACATTTTTCCCATTTTGGATTTATTTTTTTTAATGTTTAGTAATGTAAAGGTAATTAAGAAAAAGTAGTAAAATAAGTATTTGCAAAAATGTTGATTTTTTATTATTATTTTTTTATAAATTTAAAGTTTCTTTAGTAAATGTTAACCGCATCCGAGGACTTAGTGTATAATAAATAAATAAATAAATAAATATATATATTTATAAATGTATTTTCTAAAATTATTTTTTGTTATGAAGCTTTAAATTTAAATTATTAGACTCTACTATAGTTAATGCTAGACTATGTAGTGTATAAAGCAATTTGAAATAAAATTCAAAATTTTAAAAATTTAAAGAGATTAAATTAATTAAATTTACTAAAAAGGTTTCAAATTTATAACTGATATAAAATCTGGGTGCTGGTAAATAAAACCACCCACAGAATTCGTTATTTTTTAATTTTACATTTAAAAGTTTAAGGAAAAAAAAATTGCGGATGCTTCATGTCTTTTAATTAAATTTAAGAAATATAGTACATAAAATATAAACTAGACCTTTGTTGAACTTTAATGTCTTTTTTAAACAGTAATATGTTGATATATTTTTTTGACTTATTTGTTACTCCATAAGAAAACACATATAGTCTGAAAAAATTGATTTTTCACTCACATTATCACAAAATAAAATAATTTCTTTATTTTATATAAAGATATTATACGATGCCGTTCTTGGACGTATCTCTGCTTCAATAAGCAATGTTGCCAGATTTTTTCTAATAATGTGTTTTTATTAAAGGTTGTTTTTTTTCCTTTAACAAAAATAAAGTTAAAAAAAACTAACCAAAACTAACAAACAACAACTTCCAAACTGTTTTCTTGTTCTGATTAGTTCTGGTTAGGTTTTTCTCGTTAAATTCTAAATTTCTTTATCATGTATGTACCGTTTTGGTCGGTCATGGTTAGTTCTGGTTAGTTGTGGTTTTATTTTTCCTAATTATATTTGTTACTGGCTGAAATTTTCAATATTTTTAATTTGATAAAAATAATCTTAATGGCCATGGCAAAGTTTTTTATTATAAATTAATCATATTGGCGTTTGGCAACACTGTAAACGTCTTGTAGCAGCGCATGTATTTATTACACGTAAATTGAAATATTTAAAATGAAATGTCAAACAATAAACAATTTTTATAATTTCAATAGCGTTTTTTTTTTCAAAGAAAACTACTTCATCTGCATTTTTTTTTGTCTCAAATAATATTATTTAAGAGTGCATTTGCGTTACACCTTAGGGGTCGGGCGAAAGGACGCGGAGACGGTGGGTGGAGACTAAGAAACTTCCACTACCACAATTTTCGTATAGCCGCATTAAAAATATTATAATTTATTTAGGTTCTTCCAAATTCGGTGTATCGATGCGATGTTGTTTCCGATTGCAAGCCTACAGGAGATAACGTTTTTCGGTAACTATTTTTCACTTAAATCACATAAATTATACACCATTTTAAAGGTAAGGAAATAATCTATGCCTCTGCTGTAACGAATTTTTAAAATATGAGTCGAGTTAAGAGAAAATGATATCTAAACATAACCGATTTTAGGGTAACTTTCACTCAAGGAAATATTAAAAACTAAATCCAAATTTAAAAAACTATTACAGCAGAAGCCTAGAGTTAAGTGTTGGCTTTTATATAATTTTTTAAAATTATCGATAACTTATACAGTTTTTGAAAAAAACATTATGTCCCTAACCAAATTGGATCCAATTTTCGCGGCGCGAATGGACTCTTAAAGTAAATTTTGCATTGCAACTTTACAAATCGTCCAAATTAGTGGATGGTTTTCTTTGCCCTAAAATTTGTTTATTTTCGTTTAAAAATGCCATAAACAAATGAAGAAAAAGTCTCCCGATTGGTCAATGGCGTGCGTAACCATGGTTACTGAATTTTTGGGCCAATGCAATACATTTTCGTTCACTTGCTATCGAAAATTTATATTTATAGTTCCGGCTAAATACTACTGCTGGTTTTTTTGCATATGCTTATAAATAAATCTTAATATGAAAAAAAATATTTGTATAACATTCAAAGTTAATAGAGACAGAAGCGACATAGAAAATTTATAATTATATTTTTGTAATTTAATGACAGTATATATATATATATATATATATATATATATATATATATATATATATATATATATATATATATATATATATATATATATATATATATATATATATATATATATATATATATATATATATATATATATATATATATATATATATATATATATATATATATAAATATTGTTATTAGCGAAATTTTTACTGACCAAAATCACTTTTTTGATCATACCTTCTTTATTATTTAATTAAAAATGTATATATTACTATTTTTATAGAGGTTAACTAAAGGGCATATTTTTTGCCTTTTACATTTTTTCGTAACTTTTTTAATTTTTAAGATATTCGAGTTTTTATTTTAAATTTAAATCGTTAATATCTTAAAAACAAAAAGGGCTACAAAAAAATATGTTTAGAAATCTGACGAAGTTTTATGAGGCCATCAATTTAAATTATATACTTTTTTTCCTAAAATCAATAGGTAATATTAAAAAAAAAATGCAATTTGAACCCGCTGAGCTAAGGCAGAAATGACTATGACTATTGTTGATAGTAATATATAAAAAAAATGTTTTATGCGTTTCTCCTCTAGGCTTGGCCTCCCGGATTATAGTTAGTTCTAATTAATAGGTGACGTTTTTCCCATTCTATTTCTATCAACTCGGCTAAGACAACGTTTAGACTATCAAAAAACTTCGCTTAAGCCTGAAAATTTGGATTATGTATTATTCTTACATAGCAACCTTTAAGGCTCCTTTTTATTTTACACTAGCTTTTCGTCTGCGGCTTCGTCTGCGGCTTCGCCTGCGTGGATTACGCGATTTTGGCTGTTTTTTATCCGTTCTTGCGGAAAAATTTCCCTAACGTTTTTAAAACTATTCTATCGCCTATGTTTATCAGAAATAATTGGTCCCGTAGTTTCTGAGCCTGTTAAATGCAAACAAACAATCAAATCTTTCCTCTTTATAATATTAGTGTTGGTATTTGCACTATCAGCATCGGCATTGTCGATGTCGGTAGGCAAGGGATTTTGATTCTTTCTTTGGAATCCCGAAGGGAAAAATGAAGTGCAATTCGTTCGGTGCCGATCGGTAAACGCAGTCCTATTTAAAACTACCTACTTAATTCAAAAATTTGATCCGGGCGATGCGTACAGCCAAAGATAATACTACTACGAATAGATGGTTCATTTAAATGGGGCGTTTTGAATCAGTTCGAAGATATCAATGCTTCCGTAAATGCGAATAAAATTAAGTCGGTAACCCCTGCCCCAGCGAAACAAACCGTGCGACATTGCCAATGTCTATCGCTTATACCTTATGGCGGAACACGAAGTAGCGAAAGCGGGCGGCTAAACGGATTGTGTTTTTTCAAGTCATTTAAGGTTTCATCACGCCAATAGTAAAGTATTAAAAATAATTGTATAATAATTGGCAACACTGTTTAACTTTCTTCAAGGATAGCGCGAAAATCTCTCGATGGACATCGGCTCGCGTTAGCCAAAGTCCATTAGGGGTATCAAAAATATAGCATTGAATGGTTCATCTTATCCGTAGTAGTATTATCTTTGGTACAGCGTACAGTCCATCCGATGCCGACCAGTGGACGTGTAATCTTAGAATTCCAAGACCCATGTGTTGATGCACTTTTTCTTGGCTCTTAGCTCAGAGGGTTTTGAAAAGGTAGCATTAACATTATATTATTAATCAAATAGACTGCTAAATATCTTGACATAGGTTAAGTAGTTTAGCAAAATAAAAGTTTAATTTGTACATAAGTCATGGGTAAATGCTAATACCGCTATTAATTTTTTAATGTCGGCATACAAGTCGTAAAATTTAAATAAATCTGCAATTATTTTTAAGACAATAAACTTTTAATTATTATTTTATACACACGCTACTTATAGAAGCACTTTCAATAAGTGAATAATATGCAAGTAGTTTTGGTACGCCGAAATAAACAGATACAAATATCGTTACCACTGAACGAGCCATAAAAAATAATCATTATTTTGAGGGTTTTCGAATCGAATCTGCTGTAGTTACGAATGTTAAATGCTTGTTCCAATTAAGATCGAGATAACGCCTACAAGGTTAAATAATTTGACGTGTTTTTGAGGCATCTTGCAATTAGTGGAAATGTTTAAGGATTTTACAATTTGTATCGTGAATTGTTTTTACTAAAACATGCTACTGATTGATGTCCTGCAAAAATAGGATATCTTTTGAAAAAAAATTAAAAATTTGTTTCTGCAAGTTTTTTTTTAATCATCTTGTGAAATTTATAATTTAGAACATTACATTTTAACCATAATATTTAATACTATTTTAATAATGCAACATAAAATATATTGGATATTGCAAGTTTTTTTTAATTGTTGTTTCTATACAGGGGAAATATCATATAACAAGTCTTAGTTTTCGGTGTTATTCTAAAGTTATAATAAAAATAAAATTATTTAACTAAGATAAATAAAATATAAAAAATAAACACTACGGATTTTTATGTTAAATTTTCTAAATTTTTAAAAGTTGAACAGACCAACTGTGGTCCCAAAAAAATTCTTTATGTTAATTAATGATACGAGTCAATAATAAACTTATAAAAAATACTTGTATTTTTGGTAATTATCTAGAAACTGGCCGCGATTCCGATTTTGACCAAATTTGGTATACGGGAGTTTTTTGGGGCGCTGACCACGAATCTGAAAAACTTTTTTGGCGAAAACGTTTCGTTTTCAAGAAATCCATCATTAAACTTGAAAATCAAACTAACCTTATTTACACTAGTTCTTCTTCTTTTGTACATAATTCTTGATTATTACATTAAATTGAAAAACAATAGTTTATAAACATCTTTTAAAAACTTGTTTTACATTTATTTTCAACATATTTTTCATTTAATTTCAAAAAATCACTTTCAAACGCTGAAACCATATATACAATGGGGAATTTTTAAGCAAACATGACCGCCCCCTTTGAAAGTGATACTTGGCAATTTAATGGAAAAAAGCTGTAAAATAAACATAAAAAACAGTTTTTAAAGGTGTTTAGGTGTTTTGTGTGCTACTTTAGTGTAAAAATCCAGAATTGTGTACAAAATAAGGGGGGATATAGTGTAAATGAGGTTAGTTTGACTTTCAAGTTTGATGGTGGATATCTTAAAAACGAAACGTTTCCGCCAAATATTTTTCCAGATTCATAATCAGACCATATCAAGTTTGGTCAAAATCGGAGTTGCGGCCACTTTATAGACTATTAACGTATTTTTTAACAGGGATTAATCTTTAAAAAATGACATTATTTTTTTTAGATCATGGTGGTATTCATTCTGCCTCAAATGTAGATCAGAAGAATCAAATCCTTCATGGCATCCCACTGTCTGGCCAAAATTATGTCCATATCCATTTTGTCCAACATATCGTCAGTTTTCCAGAATCATTGCGCTAGCACTAATAGGTAAGAAACACCAGAATAATGTAAATATCTGATTTTTATCAAAGGCAATAAAACTGGAAATAAATGACTCATGCATAAATGTGCTTCTGTATACCAACTATTTTTTTTATAAAAGTGCACTGGTATTTATAAGTATAGTCAAAAGCTTTTAAAAATTTTTTTCAGCGATCGTTGACTTATGAGTATTTTTAACGTATACAAAAATTATCCATTGATAGCCTTTATTAATGCATGATTTTATCTCAGTAAATGATTTTAGTATAGGCAATTAAATATACTTAAAATATGATTTAAGTCTTTGTACTTAAAACCTTGTCATTTGAATATCAGCAATGTCATTTGTCTGATTGGTTGCCCGAAACTAAAATTCAAAAAATCATATTTCCACAATGCCAATGTAATGAAACGAATGGTCGCCAAAAAATATTTTAATTACTTTAGGCCTTAATTGCCATATAATCAGCCTTGGCCAATAATGCCCTTGGTCGTGAAATAATCCGCGTTTACACTATGCAACTTGTTTAATAAACTTGTGTTTTACAACTGAGTTGTACAACAAGCGTGTTTTACAACCAAAAATCGTGTTTTTGAACAAGTTGCAGCCTTCCCGGTCCGAGTCGGTAAACATCCAAGGAAGTCGACGTTTCATGAACTTCTTTATGAAACATGTTTAAAATTGTTTTGCGCCGAGCAACTTGTTTATACAACAGGTCAGTGTGCCTCCGGCTGTCATCTAGTAAACATAATTCAATTTTTCCTCCGATACGCAAAATCAAGTACTCAAAGTCTCAACTTGTCATTCTTAAGAAGTTCTTAAAACTGCCGTTAGTTCTCAGTTCCCCCGCCAACAAGTCTCTGTCATCTCTTTGCAAATCGAGTATTAAATCAGTACAAATATATTTCTTCCTTGCTTTCAATGAAGGACGTACCCAAAACCGTCTTTTAGCTCTTACATTCTTCGAACAGGATATAAGTTGTTATATCCTGTTTGAAGAATGTAAGGGCTAAAAGGGTTTAATATCTAATTAGCCGCGCTAACACTATGCAACTTGTTTAATAAACGTTTGTTTGTTGGACATGTTCAATAAAACTTTTGTTTTACAAACCTTAAACTTTTATTCATCGAACTTCTTTAAACATTTGTTTTTAACCAAAGGGCTGAAACACCCTCTGACATCTGCAACATGCTTAAATCTTAACCTCTAGTTGCAATTATAGCTTTAAGCAATGAGAACGTGATGCTTGCTGCCGTAGCTTGTGTTGGCAAGCGGCGGCAGCAAGCATCACGTTCTCATTGCTTAAAGCTATAATTGCAACTAGAGGTTAAGATTTAAGCATGTTGCAGATGTCAGAGGGTGTTTCAGCCCTTTGGTTAAAAACAAATGTTTAAAGAAGTTCGATGAATAAAAGTTTAAGGTTTGTAAAACAAAAGTTTTATTGAACATGTCCAACAAACAAACGTTTATTAAACAAGTTGCATAGTGTTAGCGCGGCTAATTAGATATTAAACCCTTTTGTAAACCACATGTGTGAGGATTTCTATACAACCTAGAACGAACCCTTAAATATGTGAGATGGTATCTCCTGTTAAGTAACATTTTGATTTTTAAATCAAATTTATACACTGCACGAAACACCCCCGGCAACAAGCTGTTATCTTTTTGACGTCATTTTTTCGTCATCGTTTACGTCTTTTTTACTTTTAGAATGACGTTATTAGGACGGTAAAATGACGTGATAATGTCACAGCCCAAAGACATCATTTTATGACGTCAATTTAACGTCACATTTTAGAGATCAAAATACCTTAAAAATGACGTCATTTTTTAAGGCAAATGACGTTATTTTTCAAGGAAAATGACGTCATAATTTTCCTGAAAGTGACCAGTACTATAGGTGTTCGATTTTTATATTGGAAGAGCTCTAGAACTAATCAAATCAGTTCAAAATGTTACCAAACTTCACACACGTCGTTTTGAAACAAAACGAAATGCATTATGACTTATTAATATTAAACGCAGCGTCACTCAAGAAGGCAAATACAAAATTTAACTAAATATTTCAGTATTGGGTAATTTTCAGGAGCTGAAAATAAACAAAATTTAAATGCTCAAAATATTTGATCTTATTTTTTTTTACAAAAACATTGTAAAGACTAGACTAGGCAAAATCGTATTTTAAATGAGTCATCCAATAAAGAAATAATAACACATTTGCAAATGATATCCCCTAATTTTCATGTCTCTAAATAGTTACTTAAACTGTCCGCAATATGTACGTTAGGTTTAAATAAATCCATTAGATATAAATAGAAAGACTTCTTATTTAAAAATCGTTTTTCACTGATAACTTTTCGCCATTATTTACATTGACTATAACGTTGTGAATATGAATAACATTTTTATTCACAAAACAATACGAATCACTAAAACTATGGGTATAAATACAAAACAAACATATAAACAAATTTTAAGCACCACAAGCCACAAATCACCACAATCAATAATGTGTTTGGTACAAAATGGTGCCTATGCCTTATAATCGGTCCCGCTCGGCCGCTTTCGATATTATATAGGGGCCAAATTCAAAACCCAATTGTGTTGGACAAAATTCAGATTTTAAACTAATATTAAGTAATAACATTACTAACTATAGGTAGTAGGTCGTTAAGTAGATGTGTAATGAAAATCCATATGTAATATATAACGGTTTTATAAATAAGTTTTTACAAAAAATAATTCTTAATAAAGTTCGAGATCAAGTTTTAAGTAAAATATGACGAAAAATTGTCGTCCACATAATGTCATATTATAACGTTAAATTCTCGTTAGTAAAATGACGTCATAATTTACGTCATATATTGGTAATATAACGTCGCGGACCAAAATTCACCAAAAGATAACGTCATAAAGACGACAGCTTGCTGCTGGGACTTTTAGATTATTCTTGCTTAAGGTCAGCAAAACTTTAAACGAGTGGACACAAATGCTTATGCCACAACCACAAATTAATTTTGATTTTTACAATTATTGAATATCTGAAAACAATAAAATTGGATTTTAATACATGGTTTTAAAAAGTGTTTATAAAATATTGTGTGCCACTTTAGTAGAAAAATCAAGAATTGTGTACAAAAAGAAGGGAGAATATAGTGAAAATGAGGTTAGTTTGATTTTCAAATTTGACGATGAATATCTCGAAAACAAAACTTTGGCGAAAAAATATTTTTTTTTAATTCGTAATCAGCGCCCCAAAAACCCCCGTATACCAAATTTGGTCAAAATCGGAGAGGAGGCAACTTTCGAGAAAATTACCTATTGCTTGAATACCAAACACGAAAATAAACGTTAACAACTAGGTTAGGTGCATAAAACGTTAGGAGGTTAGATTACCTTTCCTTTCCTCTATCGCGTTAGAATTATCCCTAGTGCCCTGTTGATGACGTCACCAGCTCGGTATTTGCCCTTCCTGCTCTATCGAGGGTCAAAGCGAACTTAGCCAAAGTGAACATATTACGACATACTGTGACGTAATTTTTTATGTTTCTATAAAATGTTTAAATTAAATCATATTTTTGTACTGCTAAAATTACTTTAAATAATTTAAAATTCGTAAATTTTTCATTTATTTGCTATAGAGTCACACTTCGTAAAAATTTCGATTTTTTTTATCCTTGTAGTGTCACAACTAAAAAAATGTTTTTTTTTATATTTTCAGAATACTTAATACCCGTTTTTGTGGAACCAAAAACCTTTAAAAAATATTTTTGTAATTTTACTGTACCACACTAGAGTCTAGAATACTATACACTAGAGTCCCGCTAATCCGAACCTCGCTTGTCCGAAAATCCGCCTAATCCGAACAGATCCAGGACAAAAAAAAATTTAAATAAAATTTAAGAACTAGTAAAAGGAAATAAAAACAAGTTTTTCCAAATAACGTCGTACGTTATCAGCTTTACGCTATCTATTGTTAAATAATAAAGGTGTATTTAGCTTAATATTTTACACATCAGACGCTAAATATGCCTCAAAAAGACAATAATACGGCATTATATGACAAAATTCCGTCTAATCCGAATTTTCGCTACTCCAAACAGGTTTCGGTCCCAATTAGTTCGGATTAACAGGACTCTAGTGTATTTTTAAGTTAAACGTAGTAGTTTTTTAAATAAAATTTTAAAAGATAATTTAAAAATATTTAAGGTATCCTATCATGGTGTATATTGTATGCCATAGTTGGAGATACGGCTGCACCACCTAATGGTATACTTTACCAAATAATCTTGCTTAGTATTTGTGCCCATTTTGGGGGATGGTTAATTACGCTTACAACACTTCCAGCTCTGATAGGCATGCTTTTTACAGGCGTTTTATTTCAAAACGTCGGAATTGTTAATATAAACGAAGATTTTTCTGAGATTAATAAAGAACTAAGGTAAGTAGTAAAATAACATTGTATACAGTGATCGTCACAAATTGCCTCTTAAATATTTTTTTCATTAATAATTAAAAAATATATATTAATTATTGGTAAATTAGACTACATCTTCTTGGCTCCATTAAATTTTATTAAGAAATAGTAAAATCCTGCTTTTTAAACTACATATTTTTAAAAACCGATAATTCTCACGATGTTGTGACTATTTTAAATTTTCTCTCTTAGGTTTCCCTAATATTAATTATCTTTTCTTTAAGCTATTATTTGTTTTCTTCCGGACTTCTTAATAACCCTTTTTAATTTTTATTATTTTTTTGTTTTAATTTGGTGAGTCTTCTGGATCTTTTTATTTCTTTTATAATTAGTCTTTATTTTTGCTTTAAGTTTTTTTTTACTGTAAAAAAAATATGACTAACAAAACCAAAAGAAAAGTGTTCATTTTCAAAAAGTTTTATGGTGTAAACCAACGTCATTATATGTTTAATACTGTTTGTATACTTTATGCAAGATCTGATACTTAAAGGGACTATTTATTAAAGCACCAACTGTTCCTAAGGATAAATTATTATAAAAGACTAATAAAGGCGCTTTTCACTTGATGGAATTATAGTCTAAAATCCGGCCGCTTGAATGTGCAGGTATTTTTTTTTTTTTTTGATAAAACTTAATTTTTATGAATAATACATGATAGTAGAATAGATTGCAGTAAGGTTGCCTCCAAAATGATGCAACTGTCTTTAATTAAATATACCGGGCGATCCAGGCGTATGGCTCTGCCTGTTTCTTTTTCGCACTTTTCAAGATAGAAAAATGAAACTTTAGGCTATTATATAATGCCACATTTCATGTTTTGTGACAGGTCACCGGACCTTCAGTTTCACCAGAAACGGCCTTAACTTTCTAGTTTTAAATAAGACACCCTATATATTTTACATTTTTGAACTTCTTAAACATTCTGCATCGAACAGCATTGAGAAAAAAATTTAGTCGTCAAAATTTGACAGATGGGGTCCATTAGAGGTAGAATCTTGCCATACATTCAAAAATGTAATAATATACAGGGTGTCTTATTTAAAAATGAAAGGTTTAGGCAGTTTCCAGTGAAACCTAAACTCGCCGGATGTCATGGAACTTGTCAAAAAACGTCAAATTTCATTTGTTTATTTCGAAAACTGCAAAAAAAAGGGAATAAGCCATGCTCCTGCACCACCCGGTATATTTAATTACTGGCAGCTGCGTCTAAACTTTGCCAGGCAACCCTGGTACAATCTATTTTTGATTTCATGTATTATTCATGCAAATTTAGGCGGCCGTACGATACAGAGTTTATTAAAAGCGTTTTTAAAATAACCAATAAAAGGGATACTAATTTAATTTGTTTTTATTAATGTAATGTTTTTAATAAGTTACATAATTCGATTAAATATACAAGTTGTTGATATCTGATATGTCGCATGATATTTTCTAGCTATAATTTTATTATTTTGTTACTTTAAAATTGTTAAAACGTAAAGTGTAAATAAAAAATAATAATAAACTGGTACATACAGATTGCTATTGGTGATGACTATAATAATAAGAAATAGGCCTATTATTACGTTAACTAATGTTTATGTTGTGTATTAATGTTAACTAAAAGAAAGGTGTCTTGGGAATTTCTATTCTAAAGTTTAACGAATATTTAAAAAAAATCTTTTTTATAAAAATTATTTTCTTTTGAAATATTAGTTTAATTAAATAAAGTACCTTATTTGCTTTTTTAACGGTATAGTTATTATAATATGTTTTCTGAATACACCTTTTTGATACTATTTAGCATTATTCTACTTTTGCAATAATACTCTAAAGAAAAGCATTTAACAATATTACTTTAAGATTTTAATTTTTTATTAAAATAATTTAAACGCTAAGTCCGCCAATATTATAAAAAATTATTTTGTATTGGGTTAAAAATCTAGTTATTAAAATATAACACTTTTCTGATAATAAAGAAGTTTGAAATAACTTATACATCCTATAAGGGTTGCATTTATTTATTAGTAATTTTCGTTTCTAATTTTATATTTGCCTAATTAAGCAAACAATATCAGAGTTTACGTCTGTACAGTTCGAAATTAATGTATTTTCCTAAAGAACTAAAATTCTTAAATTATATTATTAAAATAATGTTTTTTGATGTATTATTAAGGGTAGATTGACTCTTTATATTCATGAAAAAAATTTATCTTTTTAAGATTTTAAAATAAATGTTTCTATTTTATGGAAAAGCCAAATAACCGTTTTTAATAATTCTTGTTTATATTAATTCTATACAAACATTAGACCAAAGAAATTACCGTGAATAGATAACTAATATACTAGTTGTTTGATTTTACCCTTTAGTTTAAATTTTAAAAAATATATAGGCCTATTAAATAGGTATGCTGTAAACATTAAAAAACATATAATTTCCTAAAAAAAATTATTTGAAATAATTGTTGGTGTTTCTTTTAATAAATTAAAGAAAAAAGCCACCAAAAACATAAAATCATTATTTTTAAAAATACGCTTAAAGACTAATTAATTATTTTTTATATATATATATATATATATATATATATATATATATATATATATATATATATATATATATATATATATATATATATATATATATATATATATATATATATATATATATATATATATATATATATATATATATATATACACTTAGCGGCATAATTAGTGCATTAGCAGAAAATTTTATAAAAGAAATATTTTACAGGATCTAATGATAGGTTATTGTTTGAAACAGACAATGAACACAAAAAAACGCAAAAGTAGTGAACAAAAACCTTATCACACGCTGGAATTTATATCTGGCTGAATACTATACCAAAATAAAATCAGTACTATTTGAGTTTTTACTTTGTAAATTTCGTGTGAGTCGATAAATATGCCCGGTGCACGTCTTTCTGAGGAAGACCATATGAGAATTGTAACCCTACATGAACAGGGTTGGAGTCAGTGGCGTATCGCTAGAGAGTTGGGATTCATTCAAAGTACAGTGTCAAGAGTGATTGCCCGGTATGTTGAGCATGGCCATGTTCACGAGGTACCCAGGAGTGGACGTAGGAGGGCTAAGCAACAGCAAATCAAGATCGTTATTTATTGCAATATGCTCGTAGAAACCCATTCCAAACTGTCGGTGTGTATATAAGGCACTTTCAAGGAACATATGGGATCCATTTATCGAATCGTACGGTACGTCGGCGTCTTCGAAGTGGTGGTTTTACGGTGCAGGCATCCCCTGTGGGTACCCAGGTTAATTGCTCAGCATAGAGCAAGACGCATGGAGTGGAGTGAGGGCGCATATGCAATGGGACCAGCACCAGTGGCATAACACCATGTTTTTCCGATGAAAGCCGTTTTTGCCTACTGAACAATGACTGTCGTATTCGTGTTTGGAGACCAACAGGACCTCAGCATAGACTGAATTTGGCGCTTATTAACATCGACCCAAGTCAACGTCATAGTGTTATGGTCTGGGGCATTTTGTATGGTACCCGTACCCCATTGATCATTGTACCGAGAACTATGACCAGTCCGATTTATTTGGACAATGTCATTAGAGGTGTAGTTCGTTTATTTAGAGGTGCCATTGGTGAACAATTTGTTTATATGGACGATAATGCTCCCCCACATAGAAATGTGGCTGTCCAAAATGCGCTAGAGGAAGAAGGAATTGAGCGAATGGATTGGCCGCCGAATTCTCCAGACATGAATCCAATAGAACATGTCTGGAGCTACATTTCCAGAAGGTTAAATAACCGAAATATTCCACTAGAGACAACGGACCAACTTCGAATTGCCATTTTAGAGGAGTGGGAAAATATCCCCAAGGAATCCTTAACAACCTCATCAATAGTATGAATCACAGGGTGGAACAATGTAGAAGAGCAGGGAGGTAATACACGCGCTACTGAGGTAGCAAAAAATATATTTTGTCTACTTCTGTATTGTTTTGTACTATTAGTTTTATTTTCTCACTTACCACCGAATACATAATTTTGATAATTTTGATGTTATTAAATTAATTTGAATTTGAAGGGAATCTGTTTTTTTATATATAATGATAGAATATTGACAAATAATCTTAGTTTTGTTTTTTAATTTTCTAACAGTTTTAAGATTCAAGCTAATGCACTAAGTATGCCACACAGTGTATATATATATATATATATATATATATATATATATATATATATATATATATATATATATATATATATATATATATATAAATTACTTTATTATATACTATTACTTTTTTTAGACATGTTGCCTTAGTTATTATTCTTATTCGTGCTGGATTAGATTTAGATCCTGAAGCACTTAAACGGTTAAAATTTACTGTAATAAAAGTGGGATTAATTCCATGGCTAATTGAAGCTGGCATTACTGCTTTATTATCCAAATTCTTCCTTAACATCCCCTGGGATTACGCTATTTTACTTGGAAGCATCGTAGCTGCTGTATCTCCTGCTGTGGTGGTACCTTGTCTTTTTAGGTAAGTAAAGCCTGTTGTTAAATGCTGATATTTTAAAAAGCTTTTAGTAATAAAGATGACTGTGCTATTTAATTCTTTAATATAATATTGTTGCAGGTTACGTTCAAAAGGATACGGAGTAGCAAAAGGAATTCCAACACTGATCATTGCAATAGCTGGTATAGATGATGCTACCTCTGTAGCTATTTTTGGAATAGTAAAGAGTATTATGTTTTCTGATAGTGGCGTTACGCAGCTTATTTTACAGGGTCCCGCCTCCATTATCGGCGGAATAGGGTTTGGCATTCTGTGGGGTTTAATTTGTAATTTTACTCCTGAGAAACATGATCCATTTATGGTAAGTTTCAAGTTTAAAAGCAACACACACACAAACGTACACACACATATGTATTTTTAGAAATAAAGACATAAATCTATTTACTTTTGAAGGCTCAACTCCCTTTAAATACTTCAGATTTTCGATTAAGCATCATCTTTAAGGGACAAAAACCCGCATCTCAAAATTCCAAGTCACTGTTTACTTTTAACATTGTTAATATTAATTATTATAAATTATTTGTTTTTTTTGTAAATTTTTGCAATTTCATAATTAAATTTTAAATTAAACGTGGTATTTAAAGTTTTAAGTGTTATTTTTTATTCTTTACAGCCCATTTTGTCAGTCTTTGTTGTTTGAAAAAAAAGTGTACCTAATACTTGCGGAAATTGTCTTTTCTGCCTTTGACAGCTTGCCGGAACACCGCTTTGCGTCATTTGTGTAGTTGCTCTCACTAGCGAAAAGACATCACTTTTCGCACTTGTTAGGTAAATAATTAGTACAGGCACTACTTTTAAAATTTTTTAAAAAGTTAATTTATGTGGTCTATCAGTTTGGTTTTAAAGAAATAGGGGATTATAAGGAACAACCCTTGAATGAAATCGTTTTAAGCAATAAATAAAATGTAAAAAAAAGTAATGAGCGCGAAATGTTTTAATACATTAAATTATTTATATTGGTTTTTACCATTATGACAATTTTTGGTTAAGGTGCGTATTCATTTAACGAGACTGCCATCTGAGGCAGCCCAGCGCGGCTTCCTAAACCTGTTTTGACCATGGCGGTGTTCGCTTGGCCGGGCGCACCGGTATGTTATATTTTCTATGATAACAATTATGAACAAGAAGCGCGCGGCAGCCGCGCTTAATGGACACGCAACCTTAAGCGTAAACCAGTTGTTTTAACTTTTATTGCTTATTTTTACCTACTTGAAAATACGTAATTTTTGAAACTTAGCTTGTTTTATACGAGTACTGTATGAATTTGTGTCAATATTACAAAATTATTCTAGAACATTGCTAATATCCCTTTTTTAAGATACCGTATGGTAACACTGCCACTAAAGCAGCGGTAATGGGTAGGCAAATTCTTCTTTCTTCAACTGTTACAAAAATTTTAAAAAATGTGCCCTAGAAGTAACCTATTTTTATATATCTACTCATTTTTTCGAAAAACCTGTGTAAAAATATATTACTAAAGCATGTGAATATGATTTGCTAATGGTAACCACATTGCAACGAAAACGAAACATAGGCTATTGTTGTTTCTTAAAAAATCCTCGGTCCCTTCATTTTTATTTTTGAGGGTTGCACCTAATATTCGTAACGTTACCTTCATACTTGCAACCCCTCAGGAGGGGATGACAGAATCCTCAAAATCTTAAATGGGACGGGTGGTTAAGTGATCCTCATTTTAAAGGTGTTTCAGTTCCCATTACGACCATACCTAACATAAGGACCTTTAAGTTAATAGTTTCGAATATTATACAAAGTGGAAAAAATTATTTAAAGTAAATCTTTTATTAGAGACCATTAAAAGTTTATTTAAGACTAGACTTTCAAAAATCATTTCGCTATATTAATTCGCCATTTTAAATTTTAAAAATCTGACCCAAAATTTGTGGTCAGCCATCCTTAAAACCCCTATGTACCGAATCTGACGTAAATTGGAAAAATTTTGGATATTTGGTCTGCCATATTGGATCCGCCATGCCCAAAGTCCACGTATACCAAATTAGGCTTAAGCGGTTGAGTTTTGAAAAATGATTTTTTGAGGTTGGAAAAAATTATTATAAATTAACACATTTGAAAAATAAAAAACCAATTTTCTATATTTTTGCTGGTGGTGATTTTTTTTTTAATTTTAGACCACTTATTTGTTTTAAACAAACCCTACAAAATTGACATCAAAAGAGAATTGAACACAAACCTGGCAGGTGTGATCAGTATCTACACAGACGTCTCAAAAACAAAAGAAGGCATAGGATGTAGAATCTATTCTAGATCTCTAAACTTAAACATCAAATGGGCTATGGGTGAGTTGCCAAGTGTGCTCCAAACTGAGCTCACAGGCAGAACCACAGCTGAAAAAGAAAAAATCAGTAGGAACATCAATGATAAAGTCGTGCTTATCCATACGGATTGCAGACAGACACTACTAGCCCTGAGGAGACCACGCTACACCTCGGGTCTGGTACCAGAATGTCACCGTGCCGTTGCGGATGCTTTCAGCAAGAATGTGGCTAGACCAAAGGACACGCTCACTCCACATTGATGACTTGTTGGCCTTTTTCTATCCGAACTTTTCGTAGGCCTAACAGGGTCTGCAATAAAGGAGCTAATTAAAAAAAACTCTCATCAGCAGTTTACAAGACTATGGGATAACACAGTAAACTGTAACTTTTCCAAGGAGTTACTAAACTATCCTGACAAAGTTACAGCTAAACATTACTTGGCAATGCTTAGGGTGAACTTTCGCCTAATCACATGCATTCTTACTGGACATTGTCAATAATGAAAGCGCCTTTATAGAATAAATGACATATCTGTAGAGGTTATGAACAGTAAGACGAGATGGTGAAGCACATTCTTTGTGACTGCCCTGCACTTTCGTCCTAGAGAAGATCCATACTGGGCGACTTTTGGCTTTCCTTAGCCGACATTAAATAGATTCCCCTCGGCGACATCGTCATTTACTTTAAATCAGTAGGATGGGCAGCGTACTGAGTGAGGAGTTCCCTTTAGGAGGAAGCACAACGGGTCTACTGAGGCCTAGATGCCGTGCTATCTATTACCCTCCTCATTTTTCAGATGAGGTTAAGAGTAAGGATTAAAAAGCACTTGAGCTAATTTGTTGTTTTATTTTAAAATGTGCCTTCCCAGTATTATTTTACGCTACCTGTTTAAATATATGCGCTAATAGAACTTTGGTCATCTGTTTTAAAATAACTACATTAAATGCATTATTAAATTTAAATGCATTTTTGTTGTTAAAACTATTAACTCAAAGTACTTTGTGTAAAGTATTGTCGTAAAGGAAATTAAAGGAACTTTAAAATAAGGTATCACTTAACCAACCTTCCCATATAAGATTTTGGGGGTTGTGCCACCCCCTCCTTCCGGGTTGCAGGATTAAAAATGACAATAATTGGTAAGTGCCCTCCTAAAAAATAAAACCAGAAATAGCTTCTCTTTTTTTAGGTACCATTAAGGATTCTTCTTCTCCTAGTTGGAGGGACCGTTTCAGTTTTTGGCAGTGAACTAATTGGCTATGGAGGTGCTGGACCACTGGCTTGCGTAGCAGCGGCCTTTACTTGTCTTGTATGTTGGACTAGACAGGGATGGGAAATTGAAGACAACCCTGCGGCTACAGCTTTTGAAATTTTTTGGATGATTTTTGAACCCATTTTGTTTGGGATTACAGGGGCTCAGATTAAATTTTCTGAATTAGATGGCTCTGTTGTTACTATTGGTGTTGGTATTTTACTTGCTGCTGTGTTAATTAGAATGGCTGTTACTATTATTGTTGGAATAGGATGCAATCTAAATATTAAGGAGAAAGTGTTTATTGCATTTGCATTAATGTCTAAGGCAACGGTGCAGGTGAGTAAAATAAATGTTTAAATATTTGTGGGTAATAGATTAGTCCAATTTTTTTGGTTATTACAAAAGCTAATTTTTTGCAAGCAAACAAATTATACAGGGTATCTGAAAATACCGTTCAAATAATTATATGAATAATTTTACATGTTAAATTATGAAAAAAAGTTCATATCAACATAGGTCCGCAAATTGGTCGTAAGGTTGCTATGGCGATTCAAAGATGGCACCGGGATATAGGGGTTCTATTTTATATCTCTGGAACCGTTTTGGATGGTCATCTGAGTTTTGGCATATAAATTGCTTTTAATTGTAGGCACTTTTTAGTGTTTTTACTAAATTATAATTTTAATCAGGGGTGTATCGAGTGGGGAGGCCTCGATTTAATTTGTTCACATTTTTATTAACCGCCATATTTCTGCGATAAACGAATTTAACATAATGTTCAAAAATAAAGTTTATTTTATTATAATTGTGTTAATAACAGTGTAACTAAAAAAAATGTTCTCGCCTTTCAAAAAATGCCGGCATACCCCACTAAGCAAAAAAATCATCTTAATTTAAATTAATCGTTACGTTTATGTTTTCTTGTTCCTTTGTTACGTTAATTATCTTGAAACAATAACAGCGCCTTGAACCTAATAGTTTCGTTATATTTCCTTCAACTTAACAAAATCGTAGTTACGTTAAAAATACAACGTTTTTGTTTCGAAACTTACACGGCCTCGTTACGAATTTTGCCTTGGTTGGGCCTAACACATATTCTGAAACATCCACGTTATATAACTTACGTTATAAAGAGGTTTTTCTAAGGATTTAAATAGGTGGTTCTGTTATGTTAATTATATAACATTAAAAGATCTTTTGGATCGGTAATGTGTGGTGTATGGTAAAAATACAGAATGTTTAATTAAGTATGGTCGTAAATTGTATTTTGTTAACCATTTAATGTCCAGCAACATAAGGATGGTACAGCTTTAAAATTAAAACTAGTATAATGAAGATGGCTTTGAAAGTCACTAAACGTATTAAGTTGGCGACTTTATCACTAGGAGGCGCATAATACTAAGTATATTAAAAAGGGCAAACTTTTTTGATATTAAAGTAATTGATCACGGATTTGATTAAAATTACGGAACGATTTTTCACGCCTTTTCTCATATACTATTTTCTGTTAAACATCTAGAGTGGGCGAAAATTTACTTATACGCAAAAAAGCACTAACAAAGTGAAACATATTTTTTTTAAAATGTAGGCTGGTCAAGTAAAAAAAGATTTGATTAAATATCCTTTGTATTTGAGTTGAGAACCTCATTATTAAATTAATTAATTAACAATATTTCTTTACCCTAAAGTTTTAGCATTTTTGTGTATAAAAGTAAATATTGCGTCCACTCTGCTATTAAAGATGCAACAGAAAAATTTTTTTCGTTCGCCCCGACATAGTACAATAGTTACCAAGATAAAACCAGTAACAAGTAACTATCCCTAATAAAAAAAAAGTAATATAAACTATAGAGAAAAATTTATTCATAAAAATATCTGATGTCTACAACTCTCCTTTTATATTTCCCAAATTTTTGTACAGACTATTTTCTATGGAAAGCTTATTTTCTAAATCCACACAAAGTGTAACAGTTCATATATAAAAATGTTCATGTGATAATGTTTATCTTTCTTAATTCACTTTATAAAAAGTCTTAAATATTTTGTGATGTGTAAATATGAGTAATATTAAAAAAAAAGTAAAAAGGTCTAAAGTTAGGTATAAAAATTGCCTACATAATCTATAAATGCTTATTAAAAATCAACTGTATGTAAATGTATTTTTAATATCCATGTTCTGTTCTATTTTTTCCTGCTAGTTGCACCTGGAAAAAAAAAACTTTGTAAAATATTTGCCCCAAAACTTTTGGTTACTGACATAATTGCTTCATTAATTAAAAAGATAATTTTATATCACAAGTTTGACAAAAAAAAACTGTATTTGCAGATAGTATCATAAATACTTTATTTTCCAGGATAAAAACCTTGTGTTGGCTTTAAAGCCTACAATTTTTTTAAGTATATAGTCAAAATTTCTCTTATATTAGCTACTCGATTAGCCATTACTAAATGGTAAACTACTGATAAACCACCCAATTAAAAAAAAAAACATTTAGACACTTTGTACTATATAATTATTTTGCTTTTATTTGATAAACAATGCAATTAAAAATTTAATTTATCACTTAAGAAAACTTTTACTTACAGTTATACTAGTTACGTTACTTGAGCATGTTAAACCAAAGCCTCTCTTTTTAACTGCCAATCCACTTTATGATAAGTTGTCATTTGAAAACATAATGTGCTGCATCTACAATTTATTTAAAAATTAATTTTCTAATAATTTTATTATTATTATTATTATTATTACTATTAATTATGTGTCAAGTGTCTAATATCAGAGCCTCTAAAAAGTACAAAATAAAATACTTCACAGTGAATACTTTAAAGTTACAACTTTGATCAAATTTATTCAACCGAAGTATTTTATTTATTTAAAATACCCAATTTTTGCTATATAAGTCCCCTAAACATTTTTTTTTGACCGATGGAAAAATACCCATTTTCTGAAAAACATTTTGGCCAAAAAGTAACTTTTTTTCGGGCTAGACCAGAAAGTAGTTATTAAGGGCCGGAAAAACACTTTTGCCAGGCTCATTTGTCACTAAACCCATTTGTTACTTTGCAGATCCATGAAATTAAAAATAAGCTGTTAATTTGGAGCATCGCCGTTTTTATGCATGGTTGTTACGGAAAAGAACTTCAGTGGATTTTTTTTATCTTTGAACAGTCCACGAAGGCTTAGCCTAAGTACTACCGTACTGTGGGTGTCTTAAATTATTCTTATTGTTATAATAAGTATCAAATCCATGTCAAGCGGATAAATAGACCTGTTGTCGATTATTAAAATATTATAATTGTTTTTATTTTAAATAGTTTCGGTCGAAAAAAAAACATTGTATATTACATGACCGAAAAACAAGATCTCGCAAAGCTTCCAGGAGTTATCTACAGCTAATTACGGCTCGCCCTACAAACCGCTTGACTCGACCTGCAAAAACACTACTTACCAGTCTTATAAATGACTAATGGAGAATATATATATTTTTGCTAATATGTAAGGTATAAAGCAACCAAATTTTAATCTATACTTTCTTTAATTTATATGTATCTAGGGAATGGGAGGTACCTCACCAAACTTAATCCGGACTTATTACCCCAATATTTATCTTAAGGAAACGGCCAATGCTGGATTTTCTAGACTTATGGCTTAAAAACCTTACCTTCAAAATTTGGATTTTTGGTCAGTTTATCTATATACCTACATACATACATAAAAACTGAAGTGTAATAGAAATTAGTGTAATATACTTACTTTACGATCCATATTTCCCTTTAATATCACAGAAAAAACTTTTAATTTACAACACAAAACACAAATTGTTCTTAAAAGAAAGTAAGGTTAAGTACTAAAGCGAAGCTAATCTTTCTTTCTAAACCTGGCGTCGTTGTCATAAAATGTACCAATCTCTGTGCGTGGTACATTTAAGCAAACGAGGTCGATATGTTAACTGTGTTTACATTTCCACGAGGAAATATAGTAGACGCAGTAAACGTAACGATTCTGCATTAAATAATATCATTATTATAACATTACAACAATAACATTTTATGTTTTAACAAATTATAATCGTATCTGATACGTATATTAACACATGTATCGAACTTGTATTTAAAAGACCATTCTATATATGGCAACATTTTAACGTTAATATAAAAGTACATAAAAATTACGTCCGTAAGATGTTTGTTCTATACCGTATTAAAAATATTTACAAGGGTATGTAACAGAAACGAAAATTATCAGTAACAATTCAAGAAAACGAAACAGGCATGATAAAATAACGTTTAGAATTAAACGTTATCACAGTTACTTCTGAATAACGTTACAAAACGTGCTCAAGATGTTCTTTGCTTAGTGGGACTCTTTTGTTTGGACGACCATGCATGCTCTATTTTCTTTGAAGAGTGTTTTCTCGAAAACGGCTAGCCTGACAAGTTTTCAACAATAATCCTTTTTTATGTTATTTACACCGCGATATTAGGATTTCTTAAGAAAACTGCAAAAATATAATGTTTAATAAAAATGTGAATAAATTAAATCGAGGCCTCCCTTGTCGACTCGCTTCTAACTAAAATAATAATTTAGTAAAAACACTGAAAAGTACCTACTATTAAAAGCAATTCATATACCAAAACTCGGATGACTATCTGAAACAGTTCCAGAAATATAAAATTAAACCAATATCCCGGTGCCATCTTTGAATCGCCATAGCGACCCATCAGACCCACCATCAGACCTTTGTTGGTCTTGTCATATTTAGTAATTTAAAGGTATTGTCTTGATATTAAGTACATTTTTTGGGTTTTCTTGCCAGGGGAAAAATTGACATGAAAAATATGTATCAAAACCTTTTAAATAAATAAAAAAAGTTATCATCATTTTGATGAAAATTAATTTTTTTTAAATATAAACAAAAATTAAAAGGAATAAGTTTCACCTTAAAATTATACAGATTTCCGGAGAAAATTTTTAACGTTTCCTTGAAAGTGTTAGACAATGTAATGGTTTTAATAACACTAAAATCTTGGACTTCCATTGTCTTTATTTATTATAATAAATAAAGACACTGGAAGTCCAAGATTTTAGTGTTATTAAATGTTTAACATTTATGGCAGGTCAGGTCTAATCTATCCCAGCATTTGGTAAAGTATAATTTAATAACAGAGATTCAAGCTACGCAGTTATTATTTAAAAATATAAAAAAAAACATTTTTTTTTTACTTTTTTTTAACTTTCCTTTCTTCGTAGTTTTTTACCTTGTTTTTAAAAGTAATAATTGTACCTGTCACAATAAACATAGCTGTCATTTGGGACATATTATTATAAATGTTAAAAAAATGCTCTTAGAATTTTAAAGCGTTACTAAAATAATTTTGATTTTCATTATTATTTACTTTTATACATAACAGTAGTATAACTTCTTTTTGGTGGCTATTCATTTCAAAAACAAAGTTTATGTATTTCTTATGACCTAAAAATAAATACCTGGGTGATTTGAAATCAGTTTTTTTCTTAACGTAATCCAATTTAGTAAGATAATATATAGGAAAGTATTCCAATCCTGCAATGCATGATGGGAAATGTGTCAAGCGGTTGCGCCGCCACGAGTATGTCTCGCAAACTAACTAGCTTCTAAAGTATTTTTATTCTTACTCCCGCAATAATAAAAATAAGGATGAAAATACCAGACCAGTAGGAGGCCAATTAGTGTGTCAGACACACTCGTGGAGGGGCAACCGCTTGACACATTTCCCATAATGCATTGCAGGATTGGAATATCTTCTTATATATTATCTTACCCTTTAGTATTGATATTTTACTAATTTTAACCTCATCGTGATAATCGACTATGTAGTTAATTAGAAAATTATCTTTGTTAAACTTTTGTTTCCGATTATAAACTACCCCGGGGGGCATATACGTTTTTTGCGGACGCACAAGGGATAGCCAAAAGATTAGGTTTTTTAAAACAATAACTATCAATAAAAACACTAGTAAACTGCAGACGTAGTTTATTTTAATACGTCTGCGGTTTGTGTCTAATTGTCGGTGAAATTGTAAAGTGCAGAAGTAGTTTTTGTTTTAAAACTGCTTTAATTTATAAAGTTGTTTTTGGAACTATATTGTTGTTTATTGCTAATATCACTTTTTAGACGTCTTATAATAATATCTTGCATCACCTACACAAGTAATTCATTTATATCCATCATCTCCATGTAAACCGCAGACGTTAAAACTTATTCTGCTTTTTCAGTTTAGGATCCGTAAGCAAGTTCTATGCAGATCCTACCCGAATATTTCCGATTCCTTTGCGTATTTCTTGTGCGTCTGTAGAAAACGTGTAAGCTCTCGGGTGCAAATATATACTTTTTTTGACAAAAAATAAGGTTGCAGACTGGCACCTTCTAACAATAAGTATGTGAAAATGTAAAATTATGTTAAGTAATTTGTTTTTACTTTGGAGAAAATATTTGATAAATAGAGAACTAAACTTAAATTTGGCATATAATGGTAGGACTAATTAAATAGGTGTTAGTTCTAGTCATGCATAAAAATAGTAAAGTTAATAACAAACGCTTGTAAAGTCATTTAAGTTTTTAAATATAATAAAATTATTGCATGGATCTATTTCTTAGGCCTAAGTTGGATCCAAAGTTTAATCGGAAATAAGTAAAGAACTGGTCACGATGCCTAAAGCTTCTAGATTAATAAGTAAACGTTTTTTTAATTCTTTTTTTTTGCTATTTTAGGCTGCCCTTGCTCCAGTAGTACTAGGTATAATAACCGACACATCTTCCAAAGAATATGAATATGCCAACAAGGTTCTTATGGTCTGTATACTATCCATAATGCTTACGGCTCCAACCGGTGCCATTTTGATTACACTGTCGGGCCCTCGCTTACTTACTAGTATACTATCCATAATGCTTACGGCTCCAACCGGTGCCATTTTGATTACACTGTCGGGCCCTCGCTTACTTACTAAAACAAGAGTACCTGTTGAACCAGAAGGTTGGAGAAGATCGCATCGACCGTCGATAAGAGACATTAGTATAATCGATGAAGAAGAAGAACGAGATGATCTCGAAAGTGTTGCTACTGATTCTCCTAATGACGATATTACACATAGTAACACTATTACTAATAGTAACAAAATTAGTGGTTTTGAAAAGGCTGAACTATAAACAAAATAGTTTATAAGCTGTACTTTTTTTAAACTGTGGTTTATTTTTTTATATAAACACATAAAGTATTAAGTTTTTCTATTTTTCTGTGGAATGTCATTTTCTTATGGGGATGAATAATTAAAGAATAATTTAAAACATGATCTGCTGCCGGTAAACTGAGGAATTTTTTTGTGTTAAATGCTCAAGATAAAAAAAACTTGCAGATTTTTAAATCCCACCGAGTCGTTAGAAAGAACACTATTATTGTAAATATTAGACTGGGCTAAAAAAAAACGTCTATTTTTTGTTTTGAAAAATATATCGAAAATATTGTTCATGGTGATAAAAAATTATTACCCCATAGGTTTCAGCCCTTAATATTAATTTTAAGAGGTGTATCAACGTAATTTTCGATTTTTTAGTCGTGCTTTTATTTTTGCGTCACAACTTCCAAACCATTGGGGTTAAAAAACTTATCTACACATATATTTATAGACAATTAGATTCCCTACAAAAGTTCCACTGAAAATTTTCTCCAGACAATCCGTTTTCGAGTAATCAAGCTTTAAATATAAATATATTTTTTTGATTTAACTTTTCAATATGATATAGACTTTTAAAGGGAATTTAATGCTCTACGAAAAAAAGTTAATGACGCAATACACTTTTCTTACAATGTATGTAGTTGTAAAAAAACATTAAACAAAAATATACGGCCCTGTCGACATTCCATGTGTTGTTACATCTGAAGTAAATTTATTATTCATAGCCAGGCCAGTATTAAATATTTTTTATCATTTTAATTTATAGTACCCTAATTATATAAAAAGTATTATATTTAACTACTTTCATAAAAACATATAAGCACAATAAACGGGGTGTTTAAAAAAAAGATACAACTCTTAGTGGAAGATTCCTTGGCCAAAAATAGGACACAAATGTATCACAGACATAGTTGTAAAGCGGCTTTATTTTTAGAATACAAGGTGTAAAAAATAAAAATGTATAAAACTCACAGTTTAAACATTGACCAAAATACACCTTCTCATGATAACCTTTTGTTACTCATACCAGTTACTTTGAGCATACCAGTGGCGTAGCTTTATATATATATATATATATATATATATATATATATATATATATATATATATATATATATATATATATATATATATATATATATATATATATATATATATATATATATATATATATATATATATATATATATATATATATATATATATATATATATATATATATATATATATATATATATATATATATATATATATATATATATATATTTTTTTTTTTTTAAATAATTTTACCATAATCGTTTGGTAATATTATTATTGATAATTTAATTCTTAGTTTCAAGTTAACTCGGAAAGTTAAGCGGTTTTGGAGGTGTTTCAATTTTAGACTTGAGTAGTGCGAAAAGCGTAACATTTAAAAAAAAAATTCAAAATCTCCACCCCTTGCTCGAATGGTGGTTTTTGGTTTCGGACACTCGCGTTTAGTACACTTTAGAAATTTACCCAAACTATTCTTGTTTTGTACACTGAATTATTTAATCTATTTTATGCTCCTCGTTTCGTACACCGACCATTGTGACTACCAACATAACCAACCAAATAATTACCATATTGAAAGTTATTAAAATTTTGTTTATAAGTTCTACGTAGGGACAATTTAGACAAATTCAAAAGCCCTTAATTCTGGTCGGTCATGGTTAGTTCTGGTTATTTAAAGCGGTTTTTTATTTTTCCTTATTATATTTCAGACGTGATAAATCACTGGAAGTAGAAACAGTAAAATTTTTCGTTTAGGCCGCAATTCTGTCATAGCTTAATCAAACAAAGGAATAATTTAAATACATTCAAAAGCCTTAGTTCTGGTCGGTCATGGTTAGTTCTGGCTAGTTAAAGCGGCTTTTTATTATTCCCAATTATATTTTAGACGTGATAAATCACTAAAAATATAAACAGTAAACTTTTCCGTTTAGGTAGTTTGTTAAAACATAAATTATTATTAGATTATTTTAATAGCACTACTATTTAAATAAATAGTTTATATTGCGGCGTCTTATATGTAAGCAAGAAATATTTTGATATTTAGTTATAAAATTATATTTTATGAACCATCAGAGACAGGAATCTACCTCAGTTTTTGGTATACGAAACGAGATGTCTGAAACTGAATAATTAATTTTGTGTACGAAATAAGAATATGTGGAGGAAATTTTTGAGGTATACGAAACATGAATGAATTGCTCGAAATCATACATTCAATTTTCGTTATATTTCCACTTTTAACATTTTTTGTGAAAATTAAAATTTCTATTAATTTAAAGTATTTCCCTTTTCGTACCACGCGAGTGTAAAATAAAATATCTCGAAATCCTTCAGGTTTATCGCGTAAATTCAGGAGTACCCTTTTTATGCAGAACTAAGCAGCAAATAAGTACCATGTATCAAATTATCGATAATATGCATACCAAAAAAATATGATAAAAAACCGGTAAAAATCAACTAAATTGCCCTAAGCTACGCCACTGGTCCATAACAGTTACAAAAATTTTATCACCAGAAGGCGTATTTCAATATTTTAACTACACCAAGTTTTATTCAAATCAAAAAACCCGATTTGAAAATAAAAGAAAAATCCCAATTCTGATTTTTTTTTTCGTACTCTGTATCTTTAAAATGGGGCCCTTTTGAAGATATATCTATACAACATTTTTGTCCTATTTTTAGCCAATATTATCTACCATAAAGCAATGGGATATGTTTTTTGAATCTCCCTATATCCGTGCATTTATAGTATTATAGTATATTATTTTACCGAAATAAAATTATTACTTTACGCATGTCGTTTAAACAACTTATGTTTTATGAATATAAAGAACCCTTTTTGTCATGTACTAAATAGGAAAAAACTGTTGACAAATACAGGTGTATCTTGCAAAGCACCCGCCTTTATCTTTAAGCTATATTGTTTTATTTTGTTGTTATTGTAGTTTGGGTTTAAAATATTAATATCAAATATGTAAACCAAAATGATATTAAAAATATAATTTTAAGCTAGAAATAGTTATTATATAAAAGTTTTATCATAGCTGTAAATAATTGTATAGTTTTAAAAAATTAGCATTTATTTTGATTAGGAATTGTTAAACAAAAATTTTAAATACATTATACATTTATATTTATATAATATACAGATTTTATTATAAATTATTTTATTGTTATACTAGTTTTAAATACATGTTTTAATTAAAAAGGCATTTTTTTATTAGTACAAAATTTAAAATATAAAAAAGTACATTATGAACATAAAAATATATTTATTTTTTCTATTACAATAATATAATATTAAGTGTTTTTCTATTTAAACCTATAAATTTGTTTGCGAAAGTAACTGTTTAAGTTTGGGAAAAAAATTAGGAATACTACAATAAGTTCAAAAGAAAACTACAAAAACGGTAAAATCATTTAATACATTATAAAAAGAAAAAAAATTAATTCTGAGAAGCTGTAAAACTACTTTCTTTTACTTTAGTAAACCTATTTTTTCTAAATACATACATTTTTATATATTACGATGATCCATTCCCCAAACCTGGAAAAACCGTACAGGATGGGGCAAAATCTTTAAAATCAATAAGTCTGATGTCGTTCGTGCTAAAGGCCATAAAGAAGTTGCTTGATGGGCACATCAGGAAGAACGCACTTACGCACAGACATCTACGCAAGGACATACATGCATACTATACACAGCAGGTAAGTCCACAGAAACAGCATTACATAAACTTGTGGAAAGGGCCGAATGTGCTCTCAAATACAAGGAGCTACTAATGTGTGCCTTCCTAGATATAGAAGGAGCGTTTGACAACACGTCCCTTATATCTATCTTAAACGCATCGAGGCGCAGAGGGATCGACGCAACAATCTGCAGGTGGATAGACTGCATACTTAAAAGCAGATCAGTTTATACTTCAATTCTTGAATGTAGCTCGGGTTGAGCAAGGATGTCCGCAAGGGGGAGTTTTGTCCCCACTGCTATGGAACATTGTCATGGACGACCTACTAAATGTCCTTCAACTCAAAGGACACCTAACATTGGGATACACAGACGATCTCATCATCATGGCCCAAGGAAAATTTAACAACACTGTTAGGGAAAAAATGCAACAGGCCCTAAACGGAGTTACCAGATGGACGAGAAAGAAGGGACTAAACATAAACCCCTCCAAGTCAGTCATAGTTGCCTTGACCAAAAGGAGAAATCTAGAGGGCCTAGGACCCCTAGATTTCTCCTGGGAGAGGTAAAATATTTGGGTGTGATCCTAGACCCTAAACCTACCTGGAACCAACATCTTTAGAAAACAAGAAATAAAGCGGAGATAATTCTTATGCTAATCAGACGCGGTCATGGGAAAATACAGGGCCTTAAAACCAAAACTGGTTTATTGGTTATATACTATGGTGGTACGGCCTATATTGCGCATCACTGGAATGGTGGACGAAAATGCTACAAAAAAATGCTGTTACAGAACTGGCCAAGGTACAGAGACTTGCTTGCTTAGCTATAACAGAAGCAATCAAAACAACCCCAACCGCAGCCATGAAGTGTCTCTTAGGCCTTCCACCACTTAACCTCATAGTGATGGTAGAGGCAATAATGGGCTACTTCCGACTGCAACAAAAACCAACTTAATGTCTACGCTAGTTTGGTGCACAACAACATAAAAATTCAGGTTGGCGGCAACATCCTGGACGAGAGAACAAAAACTTCAAGGTAAAAAATTCAGATCAAAGTGAGTGGCAGCAACCCGATCTCCCCGGCACGGTTGGAGACATCATCTGGTATACGGATGGTTCCAAAATCCAGAAGGGAACTGGAGCAGGCGTATACAGTGAAAGAAGAAATTCACAATTCTCCATTTCACTAGGAACACACAGTTCTGTATTCCAAACAGAAATATAGGCTTTAATGCACTGTGCGAAGGAAAATAACAGGAGGGCATATAAAAACAAGCGGATTTGCATAATAACAGAGAGCCAGGCGTCACTAGGGATACTAGTAAACCCCAAGGTAACGTCTAGGCAGACATGGGAATGCCAAAAACAACTGGAAGTCCTAGGAGAATGAAACAGGGTAACTATCCCGTGGCTACCAGGACATTCGGAAATAGAAGGCAACGAAAAAGCGGATGAGCTAGTGAGATATGGATCATCTACAGCATATTTTGAACCAGAACCTGCCCTTGGAGTGACCAAAACCACAGCACGAGGGCAAACCAGGAAATTGATCCAAAACAAACACAAGGAATACTGGGAAAACCTCAGTAGAATAAGACATGGAAAAAGCTTCATTAGGGGCCCATCCAAAAGAACGAAAGAAGAACTACTTAGACAAGGTAGGAAAAGACTTCGCATAACAGTAGGGTTGCTGACAGGGCAAGATAACCTAAAAGGACACCTACACAAGATAGATTCATACAATGGGGACCCAAGTTGCAGAATGTGCGACGAGGGGGAAGAAACAGCCTACCATATGTGCGAATGTGAAGCGTTGAATTACAAAAGACAGGCATTATTTACGCAACCGAAAATGAGACCACAGGAATATCAACTAACCAGCCTCGGGGTTATACAGACCTTTAGAAGGAACAAGACTAATGGGAGGATTGGTATAAAAGATAATGGGAGATCAAGCACAAAAAGCCCAAGAGGCTGCGCTGCCTCCTGTAGTGAATCAAGACGGCTTTCAGGAAAAAGAAGAAGAAGACTTTGATCCACATGATATTAGCAAGCTTCTTTTTAAACTGCATACCCATTTTTTTTTGTATAAGTGAAATAAAAAAAAATAATAAAATATTTTTCGCTGCAATAAATTGGTTGAAAATTGATATTAAATAATGTATTACTTTTATAATAATATTTTAAAAAATATATTCTTATTAAAAGTGTTTATGAATAAAAAAGTTTTTCTATTTAAAAAGAGAAATATAGGGTCTGTTTGTTATTCAGAAATAGTGTATCCCATTTTAACCTTTTTTTACGTAAGCTCTCTATTTCCACATAATAAGCAGTTCTATAGACAATGAACACAGATAGAACGCTTTCGTAAACATAGTTATCCATTCACACGAATATAGTAGGTATGGTTATTGTTTTGACCCTTCTTATGAGCATAGAAAATATTTTTCATATTTATTCACTACTGTAGTGTTACATTGACAGCTTAAAGTGTTACACTAGTAGGCCATAGTGTTACTCTAGTAGCTCATTTAGTTAGACGGGTAAATCGTCAAAACTTTATTATTATAAAGTAACCAATAAATACAAAATGCTTATAGATGCTTTATTTTAAATTGTTGCCTTTTGGATGGCTTTACATCAATCAGTAAACAAAAGTAAATCTGCTCTGTAATTAAGACACTTAGAGCAAAACTGAGTTATGTACCTAAATTAATAGCTTATGAGGTATATATTAGGATAAAATGGACTATGAGGGTCTTGAAAATAATGTCAAAGATCGCATAGCCCATTTTTATTCTAAAGTATACCCCGTAAAATATTAATTTCTGTGCTTAAACACATGTTTTGCATATATGCCATTGTAACTAACTAAAACTAGAAATATAAATAAAACAGGACAATATAACTTTTGCATAGTATTTTATTTAGAAAAATGGGCACTTAATGTGTCCTTTTATTTTTATATTCAAGTAAATTTTCTTTAATATACAATATAAAGTAAGAGCAAGGCGCTTAGAAAAAATAACAAGTAACGAAAAACATTTAAGGTAAATTATTTGGTTTACATTAAACACATTAAACATTCACAAAAGTAACATAATAATTAATAGGGCAACTAGTGCCAAAAGTATTTTTATGAAACAGCGTACAAGAATATTTACCAAGACGCAGTCCAGGTAAATATTATGCCATGTGTAATAATCATGCTTTTTACACTCGCTGCATATATACTATTTTTTCCACGATCGTTTCTTGTAATAGTTCAGTCATCCAAGGTTCAAAAACAGCGTTTCTAGAAAAAAAATGTAGAAGTTTTTTTCTCGCTGGTTTTATATGTCTTTTGAGCTGCTGAATCCGAATCTGAGGTTTGCCACCTCGCCAGGCATGAGCTTCACAACGAAATGGAAAAAACCTCAAAATTTCGTCATTTTGCCAGTTTTTTATCTATAAATCCAAAATAAGGGTTTTTTTTATGATAACTATGAAAACTAAATTACAGGAGACAACATTTCCTACCAATACGTATAATAATATCTCTAAAGTTTGAAACAATCCGTAACGTCGTTAGATCGTGTTGAAAAAATTGCATTTCTTGACTTTTCGCTAAAAAGGTAGTGCTGGTGGTCTACTATCAACTTTGTACACCTCCAAAATTAATTGTTTTATGATTACCAGTTATGTCCTGATTACATTTAAGGCATTGACAAATGTAAGTGAGGTCTATAGGTCAACGAGCCTTCTAGCTCAAACCTAATCGTACAACTTTTAGTTTAAGGAAAATAAGGTTTTAATAAAAGGAAACTTATTTGAAACAATTTTTTATTTACACGAAAAAAAATTTTTTTTTTTTTTAATATTCATATTCATTTCTAATCCTCATCTGTTGAATTATTACCTAAAACAACATGAATGAGAAAGACTTTAGATAACTATAATAGAAGCAATGTCGTTCGTGTTCATTATGGATAAAATTTACTCGTCTTTGCATTATAGATTTTAATATTATTAAAAAAAAAAGTTAACACCAAAATTAAAAGAAAAAATATAATTATGACATTTTAATCTGTGCAAGTATAGTTCCCAATTTACAGTGATACATACTATATTAGAATAATAATTACTTGTAATAGTATAATTACCTTTGATTTTCTCAGGTGAAATGTCTTTATAGTCATCACTTGGCAGTATTTCTATATTGGAGCACCTTCCTTCACAATTCAGACACTGTCTGGAGCAGTATAACCCAACCCTTCTGGATCCGCAATGGCCCTTGCAACCCTTCTGGCATTTGCAGGTAATGAATTTCAGAAGCGTCTCTGTAGTTTTCCTCTAAGGTTAGGAATTAAGTTGCCTTTAGTAACTTTTAATCCCCACTGCTTAGGTGTTTAAACTTTTTCCAGCCACTGCAGTACTTGATAAAAATACCCTGTAACTGGGTTGCTGGGCTGCAGCTCTAGTAAGGAGGATGGATGCTACATTTCCGCTAACCTAAATGTTGATGACACATCATGTTTGTACCGCAGCCTACTAAATGAAGTGGTGCAATGTTCTCCGCCACACAAGGCCACTAGGAATTTTTCCCCTGCCTCCGAAATTTCTTCTGAACTTGCAAAAGGTCAAAATGTCATATTTTAATTTTTTTTCCAGTGCAGAGACCAGCGCCTATCCTTTAAGAGCTCGAGCAGTCCACTGACCAGAAAGAACTAAAAAGAAAACATTACGGCGTTGCGGATATACATCCTGGTCCTTCTAAACGAATCATCCGAGATGGCAAACCTGAGCTTTCTGCAGGTAATGATTTTTCTTCCCCTTCTCTTATTTTCAGTTTAACCTTTTTTTTTAAATAATATTAAAGTCTGTTGTGCAAAGTCATACTTAATTTTATCCATAATAAAAATGACAATATTGCTTCTATTATAGTTATCCATACCCAAGGATTCCATTCTCGTTGTTTTAGGTAATAATTCTGCAGATGAGGACGACGAATGAATATGAATATTTTAAGAAATGGTGTTTTCGTTTTTTTTACGTTGTTTTAAATATGTTTCTTTTTATTAAAACCTTATTCCCCTTTAATTAAAAGTAGTACTATTTCGTTTGAGCTAGAAGGCTCGTTGACCTATGGACCTCACTTACGTTTGCCAATCCTTAAATGTAACCAGGACATACCTGGTAATCGCAAATGGTGTATGAAGTTGATAGTAAGGCACCAGCGCGTATTTTTACCTTTATAGGGAGAAGTCAAGAAATGCCATTTTGTCAACACGATCTAATGACGTTATGGATTGTTCCAGACTTTAGAGATATTATACGTATTTGCAGGAAATTTTGTCTTCTTAAATTTATGTTATTATAGTTACCATCCAAAAAAGGCTAATTTTCGAGTTATGTTAAAAAATTTAAAAAAGTTACTAGATTATAAGGTTTTTTAGCAATTTTGTTATGAAGCTCATGCCTAGCGAGGTGGCAAACCTCCTTTTCGATTTCAGGAGTCCAAAAAACATAGAACCAGGGAAAAAAACTTCTAAATTTTTTTTCTACAAAAAACCTTTGCTTACTGGACTATAAATAAAACGAGGTTTAAAAGTAAAAAATAATAGCGTTTTGTACGACTGTGGAAAAAATATTTTAGATAAGGTATAATACAGCATTTATAACAAATGATAACTATTTACATTGTATCAAAGTTTAGCTTTAAATATCGAATAATAAATTACTTTCAAGTATTCAATAGACTCATTTAATATTAACAGCAGATCTGATTTTTTTAATGGTTTAGGTACTTTAGGATCTATAAAAGAAACTAAATTAATAATTGTCACTTATAACGCCTAAAAATTTTTTACATTTCAAATTAAATATTCATAATTTATTAAGCCTTATCTGTGACAAACGCTTAAAATTATTATATTACAGCACTACTTCTGTACAAACTTCGTTCACTGTAATGAAATTGGTCGGTGAATTTTCTTGATTCGTAAAGACATGCATTTATTATATATTTGTATTATTTAATTAAATACTTAATATGAGACTATTAAGAATTATCACCAAAAGAAATACCGAGAAATAAACTCACGACAAAAAAATATACTTTTGTGATACTTGAATTTGTCTAAATTATCCCTATGTAGAAGTTATTACCAAAATTATTATAATTTTTAATATAGTATTTATTACAGGCCGCAATAATTATATCCTGTTTGGGCCAAACCAGGTAATTATTTATTAACTCGAAACTTTATTCAGGCTAGCCCTGATTTTTGGGGCGCAATTTCTCACTTAAATTGTTTTTCGAAATAAGATGACCTAATAAATGTCTTCCATGAATAATATATAATTAAGATGCATGGTGCTTTTCATCTAGTGTTTAATACACTACACAGTAAAAAAAATAGTAATAACTGGTCAAATTAAACTACAGCAATAAAAAATATAGATACAGTAAAAAAATTGTTTGATTTCTCGTGTATTTTAAAACTATAAAATTAATTTAAATTCGATTAATATAAATAAGAGGTGCTAATATAACAAAAAAAAATGTCAATAAGTGCCTTCCAAGAGATTATTACTTCTTAATCTTCACTGATATGTTGACTCAGATCCACATTACAATTGTAATATATTATTAGATCATCTTTTATAACCATACCTTTATAGTTTAGATTCAAAAAAACAAAAAATACAAGGTGTTTCCTAAGTAACTAAGTAACCCAAAATATTTAAGATGATTCCTCAAACATTTTCATAAAAAAGGTCATATTAACATATGTCGAAAAATATTTCCGTTCCAAAATACAGGGTGTTTTAATTTTCGGTGCGACGTAAATATCATAAAATCGAAAGGTTTTTATTTGTTAAAACTTATATTTACAAGGTTTATTTGTTTTAACATGCTAATTATTGTTGTTTATTAGGGCTATACCACGTTACTAATAATTATTCTTGTAACAGGTTATATGTATGTTCTAAAATAAATTAATTTTTTATGTATTTTTAATAAAATACTTTTTTTTTCTAAAGCAAGCTGCAACTAGAGAAATTCTTAAAGACATCTCAGAGGTATTAAATATGGATTACAAAATTAATAATACCAGTGGCGTGTTTATATTTTTTAAAATAATATTAGTCTGCTCTTTTTTCCAATATTTTGAACCAGGAGAGACAATTATTAGTGAAAGAAAACCTGACCATCAACATTTGATAACCTTAAATGATTTTATCAGCGGAGCGTAGTAACTTCAAAGTATTTCTGAAAGATGGTTTTTTGGTTTTTAATCTTTAATCTGTTTGAAAATGTTTAAAATTTTAGTTGTTGCTTCTTTGTGTAGTGAAGAAAAACAGAATTATTTACTACGTTGTTTGCCAATATAATCATGTTTCGCAAATCGAAACTATATAGGTGTGCCAGAAAACAACACACAAACTTGGTTTTTGTTGTGTCTTGTGTAAAAATTCTACTTTATTAGTGACAAAAATAATAAGTTTTTAAATTAGATATTAGAAAAGTGACATCAAACCATGAGGGGTTTAGCCTGTTTTAAAATAACTATATTCGTTTTAACCTAACCAATAATGTGAAACAATATATAATTAAAAGATGGGCAGAGGACAAACTGGAATAATCTTCTTTTATTTATATAATTTATAGAACTAAATAAACAGTTTTACCTTCGAAAGTTTTAAGTATTACAATAGAGTAATTTGTTAGTTACCACTTTTTCTTAATAATACAAAAAAGCAGAAACCATGATAAAACTAGGTAATAACAAAGGATGTTCCTTGTTTTTGCACTTTAAAAAAAGTTAAATCAAGACGATTTTTAGAGTTTTTACCTATTAAAAAAAATTGGAATAGAAAAAATTCTTAATAGTCTTGTTTATTTTATTTTCAGATTTTATCTTACCGGACTTTTTAAATATTTATAAATGTACATGATGAAACCGAAACATGCTAAACTTAGGTGATAAGGAAACTATTCTATTTTGTTACATTTTTGATTGTCCTTAATTTGTACGAACTTAAAATACAAATATAGTTATGCCTACAATATTTCAATGGAATTATAACGCGTAAAAATCGTACCAAATATCTAATAATTCAAAAATATTATTCAAGGGTTTACGTACATATAAATGAAAACAAAATGTTCCATGAAAGGGATTCTTGAAAAAGCTTTTCTATTGGACTAAAACACTTAAAAGTTAAACAAAAAATACAAGTAATACATTTCAGGATATAGGCAATAAATCAAAAATATGAAATTTTGGCACTGACTACACTTAAAACTAGGTATTTCTTTTAATTTTTACCGAATTGCTGGGTACGGCTACCATATTGTATAATTGGATAAAAATAATACCTTCTTAAATTCGCACCGTGATGAGAGTCGAGAGAGAGAGAGAGAGAGAGAGAGAGCAGATTTTTGGTCACCTAATACTTAGGCATTGAATTCGACAAATTCATTAAAGAAAAGCAAAATTAATTTTGCTTGCGGCTGAAATTTTTACCTAACCTTTAGAATTTTCCTGTTCATAAAATATCATTTTTAATTGAAGATATATTATTTTTTTATGAATTTCGGTACCTGAGTCTCGCGTGACTAAAAATCTGCTTTATTTTGACTATTATCTCGAAGCAAATTTAAGAGCTTAGTATTTCTATCCAATTATACGATCTGGCAGCACTGTTGCTGAAGACAATGCATCAAATGGCCAGAAAAAAATATGTTAATGTTTTTACTTATTTTCTACGTTTTTATATTTTTAGATCAACAAAAACTTTTACTTTTATAAGTTGCTTTAAAAGATTGTTTTTAAGATGTGCACTTTTTGGTTATTAATATGGAAATAGAGTAATTGTGGTAATTCGGATTCAGACCTCTCTAATCAATTACTCTACTTGATTTAAGATAGAAAAAGTATTTATTGGTCCAATTAGTATGTTTTCATATTATAAATAAAGCAGGTATAACTAAGCGCTTGTAAAAAAAAGGTACCTTGCAGATATAAAATACTGTAGTACTAGGCTCCTTAAAACATCTGAGTAAGTCGGTTCTTACACGGATCGATTTGATTTTATTTCGAGAGCTAGACGACAGTGGCGGCTCTTCCTTAGGTTTGCAGGTTTGCGCAACCCCCAAAAAAGGTTTAAAATAAAATTTAAAAAATATATTTTAATTATTACATAGTTACACATTTCTTTAAAATTTATTCAAAAATCTGTATTTATATTATCTGCAAATAACAGCCAAATTATTTTAAAAAATTTGGCTGCTTTCGCTAAAATATCATTAATTTAATCGCGCGTCGCATCCTCGAAGCCGATGCCGATGCGATGGTTGCAATCAAAATGCAAACCCAATTGGATTCATTACGAGTACGCGAAAGTTTTTAGCTATGGATTTTGCCAATCTTGGCATTTGGCGCTCATAAGCATCATGCGGTTTGCGGTCCAAGTGCAAACCTTTGTTTATCTCGCGGGCTCATTTAGGATTTATTGAAGTATAATTTGTTATTTTCCTTATCGCACAGTGCTTAATTGTATTTTTTAGAAATCTTTGTGTGTTTAAAATGAATTCGGTGCAAAGTTTAATTGCAGAGCCGTTTGGTGGCCAATTCCTCATTTAAAAACAGAATAATCTGTGTTTAGTAAAAAAAGGAGTTTTACCAGAACATTTAATGCTGAGCTCTATAAAAAATACATACGTGTCTGTGTACCACACAGCCATGTTTTTGTCTGTCTATTTATTTTCATTAGTTTATTAATTTTTTTAAAGAACCATTGGGATTGCAACCCCTTACTTTTTAACCCACGAGCCGCCACTGCTAGACGATATAAATTAGGCTTGTTCTAATACTGTTTTGTAAAAATTATTTTCCAATATCCATCCATTTGCCTGTCTAAAACAGCCTTTTAGCTAATACATTTTTGACAAACGTTGACATTTGGTGTTGTAATAGTGTTTTTCGTTTAAGAAGCAGGCATTTTTTCCCATATATCATACAGCCCCACAAAAAAATGAGTGTTCGGACTTTTTGGTCTGACATATGTATTCCCATGTATTTTTCGACGCTAAATTCGATCCCGAGCTCAGAAATGACCCCGGGGCCCAAAAATGGCCTTTATAGAAGCTGAAAGAGGGATTTCTGGATGAGGCGGGGTCGAAGGTGCATTCTCAAGCTAAACCGGATTTGTGGTCAAATAATTTATGGCAACTGAAATTCCCTGTTTGGGACCAGAAAAATGACCCCTTAGGAGCCGCAAAATCGTGTTTTGGACGCCGCAATCGCAACAGTGGTATTTTTATGTACTTTTAAATTCTGCAACTCAGACTGTCCCCAAAAATTTTATGGCCAACTGGAATTCCCCGTTTGGGACCGGAAAAATGACCCCGTAGGGGCCAAATAATCGTATTTTGGACGCCGCAATTGCATAAGTGGTATTTTTATGCACTTTTTAATTCTGGAACTCTCACTGTGCTCAAAACTTTTATGGCTAACTAGAATTTTCAATTTGGGACCAGGAAAACCACCCCTTAGGGTCGGAAAATCGTGTTTAGGACGTCGCAATCGCAATAGTGGTATTTTTATGAAAAAATACCCCTGATGGGGTTGGAAAATTAAGTGATTTCAATATGTTTTTTTAATCTGCAAGTAGGTTTGAGATTGAAAAGGTCCCATCACGCTCAGTCACGCCTTAATTTAAGAATAATTACTCCTAAGTTTTTCCAGGTATCTAAAAGATTCTAAATGCCCGATCCACCTATTCCAATGCCCCTATCCTTTCCCCATGTATTTCTCTACACTCAATTGTTAGTACGGAGCTTCAGAACGCTATAAAGTATAAAGTGTAAACGATACAGTATTCCCCTACAGTATCTTCTCATACGGAAGATATACATGCAGTGAGGTATATGAGAATCTCTAATAAGACACAGGCAGGTACATTAAAGTTCTCTTTTTAAAAATACCACTGTTGCGATTGCGTCTAAAACAATATTTTTCGGCCCCCAAGGGGTCATTTTCTCGGTCCCAAACGGGAAATTTCAGTTGGCTGTACACTTTTCGACCACAAATCTAGCTTGGCTTGAGAATGCACCTTCGACCTCGGCTCATCCCGGAATCCATCTTTCATGCCCTATAGAGGTCATTTTTGGCCCCTGGCGCCAATTCCAGACGTAGAGAGCCATTTCTGAGCTCGGGATCAAATTTAGCGTCGAAAAATACATGAAAATACATAAAATGTCCGACCCACAAGTCCAAACACTCATTATTCTTTGTGGGGCTGTGTTATATTTTATATTATTAAAATAAAGTATATTTCTTACCAAATATTTTTATAATAACAACCATTATATGCAATTTATTTATAGTGACACTTTTCAGGGACCAATAAAATTGATTATTAAACTATACGTGCAATACACAATCTGGATGTATATTTCCTATGAATTACTTTTTTTACTGAGACTGTGCCGACCCGTGTAAAAATCGGCATTTATTATGAAACCTAAAACCTAAAATAGATAAATAAAAATAGTAAGAAAAATATGTGATACAATCTGAAAATAACGTTACACATGTTTCATTTTTTTTCCATAAAAAAGCTATAATGCATGGACTTACTTCTCTTAAACATCCTAACAGCAGTGCAAACTTCAACATTGTTCTATATTATTAATTTACTAGAATCAGTCAAATATGCTTGACGATATAATTTTATTATTTTAATATCACGAAGGTAAGTTGGTAGATAATTATATAAATTACCGTTACATAGTAGGTCAAATGTCTCAATGTCTAAAACAAAAAAAATCTCCAAATTTGCGGTTTTGTGCAGGCATTATTAAACAAAATAAATATTAGATTAATTATTTTAAGAAAGTGTAGAATTTTTGTTACAGTTATATTATTAATAGTAAAACAGAATCCATATAAAGTTTTTTAACAGTTTCCATTAGCCATATTATCTGTAACTTACCCGAAATGAGATAATTTTTGAAAAATTAAGTGTTTCCGTTGGTTAAAATATATTTTTAATGAGAATACAAATAATTTTTATATCTCCTGAGAACACAATATAATGCCTATGCCAAACATTAACATGGGCAACTATTAAAATTTTAGTTTTTGCAACTGGGATCTTTACTAAATTTATAAATAATACCTATGGTCCTACAATCATTGTTTTTGTAGTGTTTTTTTGAATACTTAAATTGCCAAAATTATAACCTCTGACTAAATTTTTTTAATCAATGAAGGATATTTTAATAAAAATGGACGCATAAATATATATTCCAAATGCAAATATACTTTTGCAAATTACAGAAAAAAATAATCTAATGAAGTGTATATTTGTAGCAAAAGTGATATAAAAAAAAATCGAACTTTTTCAGAAATAAAACTTTCTCTGTAATATTTAAATATCTAGCTCATATTTTACATCATATGTAATTAGAAATATAATAATGCTTGTTTATTAATTTACAATAAATTAATTTTCTATGAGCTTCTTTTAATTTGGAAAACATCTTGTGCAGTAAATAGATTAAAATAACATCGACACTTAAAAAAATATTTATTCATTTACTGATATTCCATGAAAAAGGCATCATGAATGACTACAAAACTAAAGTATTAAAAAATCTTTATAAATTCATGCTTTAGTTACAAATTTCTTTAACAATCTGGACCTTTAAATAGTCTTTTAAAAGTGGTTTAAATGTAATCATTTTTTATAATAATCAAAATGTAGGTAGTTAAGCTATCATAATTTTTTAAAGTATGCCATATTCATGTTAGTTATTTTACAATAAGAGTTTTTTTATTCAATATAACGAACTTTAAAACCAGTTAGCAAGAATTGTAACACAGCCTGTATTATACAGGGTGTTAATTAATTGAGTGCTGATAATACAGGGTGTGAATCCTCGGGTGATTTTAAGGAGAAAAGTTTATATCAACATATGTCCTAAACCTCTTAGTTTTTAAGCTACAGAGTGTTAATATTTTAAGAAAAGGTGAGTTTTTTTTATCACAATTTGTTATCATCTTAGATATTTTTATGAAATTTTGTACACATTTTTTCATTATTAAGTAGCATTTTTTGACCTAAAAGATTTTTTTTTTAATTTTCACCAGTGACGTCCGTACGGGGTTTGAACTGAAAATTTTTGAAAAAAATAAAGGTACGTCACTGATTTTTTTAAAGACCAAAACTATTTTTAAAATTCCCATTTATTTTGAAGCAAATTTGGTTCCTAGACTTACTTTCGTACGACGTACCGTTTTCGCGTAAAAAAATAAAAAACCAAAAAATTTGTCAGTCACAATGAACTGAAGAAAAAACATTTTTTGGTTTTTATTTTTTTACGCGAAAACGGTACGTCCTACAAAAGTAAGTTTAGGAACCAAATTTGCTTCAAAATAAATGGGGATTTCAAAAACAGTTTCGGTCTTAAGAAAAATCAGTGACGTACCATTTTTTTCTTCAAAAATTGTCAGTTCGAACCCCGTACGGACGTCACTGATGAAAATTAAAAAAAATCTTTTACGTCAAAAAATGTTACTTAATGATGAAAAGATGTGTACAAAATTTCCTAAAAATATCTAATAGTGATAATAAATTATGATTTTATGAAAAACCTACTTTTTTTTCTTAAAATATTAACTAAGAGGTTTAGGACATATGTTGCTATCAACTTTTCTCCCAAAAATCACCCGAGGATTCACACCCTGTATTATCGGCACTTAATTAATTAACACCCTGTATAACAAAATTTATTACAACTTAATGTTAAGATCTTCATTTGGGTTGAAATACTGAATTAATAAAGTAGTTAGAGTGTTTCAGTTTACTTTACACATAATGGTGCAAGTTACAAAAAGTAACTGCCATTCGATTGCTGAAACATTAAATAGTTTGTTTTATGAATTGATAAACATTTGACTTGTTACCAGTTAATACATACTAATAAAAGTTCTTACTCTTGTGTACGACCAAAATAGCCTTTTAAGTTTTACCTAATATCAACAAATTTGGAAATAACCAATTCTGTTTTAGACACTAAAACATTAGACAGCTTATAATAACGTAAATTAAGCAAACAACGTAATCACTCTAATAATAGAGTTACACTTTCCGTTAAAGTATAATATCTCAGTTCTTTTACCCTAAGACAGTATTTGTATAAAATACAATTTTCAACAATTACCCTTCCTTATACAAACAAATTAAAAAAATACTAAGTTACAGCTACAGTTTAAAGCTTGAATAATCTTTAAATTTATAGATGATTTAAAATTGAGCTGTACTCAAATATGGCACCAAAATGGTCAAAATTTTTAAAGTTCTATAATATTATAAGGTAAGATCACATTGGTTACGGAACATCTCATTGAAGAAATTTAGTAAATTACAATAAATATTTTACTTATTAGTGTACGAAATAACTTCAATATTAAGGCAAAAAGTAACGTTAAATATTAAATTGTGCTTAACTGCCTGGTAGCAATTTTAATTAATTCTTTTTGCTATTATTAAATGTTTGTTTTTCAAGTATCATGTTTTAATTTTTTAATAAATAATGGTAATAGCACCGAACAAAAACAAGACTAGAAGTTTCACTCTAAACTCCGCCCAAAAATTTCCTTTTCCTTACACCCCCACCGATCCTGGGGTATTCTGGTACCCAAGCGATCGATAACTTATACGGGTCACATTCAGTAGTTACGGCGAACGCGACGTACCAGGGCGATCTAAAATTTGTAGTGTTTGTTGGTTTTTATTTTACATCATTAAGATTAACATTTTTTATTAATCCTAAAAATGAAAGTTTGTTCAGTTCACGGTTGTGGTGTTAAACAAGGCGCTGGAGTTTCACTTTTTTGTTTTCCGAAAGATGAAGCTAGGTAAGATAATTTGATTATAGATATTATAATAAATAACGGTTTCACCTTAGACGAAATGTAATTTAACAGGCAGGCAGATTATATCATTTTGTATATAAAATGTTTGGTTTTAAGATTGATATTGCCCCTTTGAATTTGTAAAACAATACATAATTTATAAATATTATACAAACATTTATTTCAGAAAAATCGGACAAAAGTTATGTGAAGTCTCGGAGGAAATGCCCCAATTATTTTAATAATTATGACATTCCCTCTTAGATGTTTGCAATATCATTTATGCTTAGGGATTTATCCAGGAAATTATCTATATTTCGTCGAAGAGTTTCACTTTTAGTAAACCATTTAGAAACCATGTGTGAGTAAATTAACATTTTTAAAATATTTTCAAAGGTTTAATTTGAAAACAATCGGTGGGATTTGTGGGTTTACACAGATATGCTAATCATGCAGCAGAAAAATGCTACTTAGTATTAAGAAATTGCAGTTTGCACTTTTCTAAAGATAGTTTTCTTCGGGGGTGATGCGAATGCAAGGAGAATTCTAATACATAATTTAGTTCTTTCATTAAATTTGCAAACGGCAACTTTTTGGTTGGAAATTAACAATAAATGTATCCAAATTATTGTGGGAAACATTAAAATCCAATAAATATTCATTTGTGCTCACCAGAAATCTGAATCAGGACTGTCTTGTAAATTTTTTGGGAAATTAGAAATTGCTGCGGGAACTCAGGAAATCCAACTTCTATACAATTTTGTAAAGCATTATTTTGTTATATTTTTTATAGTAAATACTACGGTTTAATTTTTATTTTGCAAAAAAATATATTTTTAACAAATTTTCTATTTCCTTATCAAGAACACTTCAGTCTCCCCTCGTAATAAAACAGCGTTAAAACCGCTAATGCGAACCCCCTGTAAAGCCAAACAAACCTAGGATTGTTGGCTTCTCCCTTCTGGCGAGCACTTCAAAGTGCCGACAGACAGTGAACCTTCTAGTCGAAGTTTTTGTTCGGTGTCCATACTAGTACTTAAATAATGGCAAATTAAAATTCCATAATGGTATGCCTGATTAAGGAGGCAATATTTTTCTTAAACCAATTTGCCGCAATTTTAAATTTTGTCTAAATTGTTTTGGTAAATTTTACTATCTCACTTGTCAGTAATATTAAAGATGGTTGCACTTTGAATAAATTACCAGGTTGATATTTAAACCTAAATACAATTTCCCGATTTCACTTAATTAAATTGTATTTGTTGGTAACAAGAAATAACTTAACTATACCTAAATGTTTTATTTTAAAGACCATGATATTTTACCTTAAAATTGACTTTTAGGAACTAAAAGCATTCCGTACACTACTGGAGTAAAATATTTATTCGTAGTACCTTTGAGAACCTTGGAATTCGGGACGATCTTCTAACTCCATAGCGCCAAACCTTTCTAACAATTCCTTTCTGTAATTTTTTCCTTCTTGTTTACTTTTCTCTAGCGCTAGAACAGATTGTTTCTCTTCGGGATACCTCCTAGTAGCTCCAGTATTTTCATGCCTAGATGATGCTTCTTCCTGATATACTTCTAATCTTCTACCTGCATATCTACTATCATTCTCCAACCTTGAACGGTCAAAGGAATCTTCGTAGGTAACCAGTCTGTCATCTCTATACGCTCTAGGAATTTGAGGTTTATAGTAAACTTCCGCGGCGCCTGGAGAGAGTTCGTCCTGAAGTTCCTCTTCAATGGGTTGCTCCGTAGAGAGCCTCCACTATATAGCGTTTAACGCCTTTCTAGAAGTGCTTTTATGTGACGGTGGAAATTCAATATCTTCTCTACTTCTTAAGTTTCGAGAAGGTACCCTGTCTAAAGGCCGATCTCGATAATCGTCGGGCGGTAGATGGTGTGTTGATAGATGAGTGTTGAGGTGATCTTTCTCGGAATATTCATCATACTCTCGATCTCTCTCTAACCGCGCCCTAGAACTTCTCGTGTGGGCCGTGTGAAATGTAGACACTGCAGTTAGAAAAATTATAAATTGTGTTAGTTTAATATAAATTGAAAGGAAAATTATATAATATTTTAAAAACAGTTAAATGTAAACAAAACATAAAACGTTGGTTTAAATATTTCCTAAAAAGTAGTTATTTAATTTGGTACTTATTTTCTTACTAAGCTATATCAATCTTCTTAAAATTTCACACTAAATTCACAGGCAATGTTATTTCTACTGTAAGATTAATTTTAACACTGCAATCATATCACTGATGGTTAAAAATCTCTATTTTTAGACAAAGAAAGAAAAAAAAATTATTGTCTAGATTTAAATGCAGTTTAGGTCTCTAAAATTATATTGTGTAAAAATTAAGTACCCGACTTATTAGCTTATTTAAACTGACCTTTAAAATGGATATAATAAAAAGTCATATGATTAGTTTTTTAGTTAATTTAGCCAGCACCCTAAAACTTTGGCCATTTCTTTTTTATTTTTTTAATAGATTTTTTTAAAACAGTGTTTAAGATGTTTTTGCCAACTAAAATAGATTATTAGTGGGCAATTATGACTTTGATCAACCTAAAGAAGACCTATGTTAAAAGCTAAAAGACTGGTTTGCTATTTGCACAATTATAAACCTTGAAATTTCTAAAACAGCTCCAATTAAAACTGGTGCATACTATGGTTTTTGGGTAAAAGCAGACGATCAAGACATGTTTAAAAAACCATCTTTATTTGAAAACTTAAACCTGTTAAACTATAATTACAATGAACTGTTTTTTACCGAGGAAGCTAGTTTGTCATTATCATAGATGTCAGAGAAATGTTACCGCAACTAAGATGCCTATTTATTATAAGATTTGGGCTTATTATTATATAACACTCACAAAATAATAATGATTTACAAACCTGTACTGAAGAAATAGTAATTATTATTGCAAACCAAATAATTTTTTTTGTAATTTTAAAATTTAGCAGGTTATACGGCTACAAGCCGTAATGGTTAATAAAATTGTATGAATATTAATAAGTAGATGGTTTTTAAAAATATATTGATCCTCAACCGAAAGAGTGATCGCAAAAAACGCCCAAAAACTGCCCATTTTTTCACAATTCCCACGGAGGTAAGCAAAAGATATACAAGTATGTATTTTATACCAAATTACTCGTCGCAAAACATTAGGATAAGCATTGCTTTTCGTTTTGTCAAATTTATAAAAATCACCCCTATTTAGGGGTTAAAAAGTTGTCAAATCTGAAGAAATGCAAAAATGGCAGTTGTATTAAAAGTTATTCTCACTGCGATTTTTGTTTCATTCCTGAGAAGGTTGTTAACCAACCCCCATGGACTGTGGTGGTGCAATAATCCCCTAAAATATATTTTTCAAGACATGTCTGACTAAAAATAAATGTATATGATAATCAACCACCCTTTTCCAAGGGTGAAACCACCCTTATCAATGCTTTTTCAAAAAAAGTCTTAGCTTCGTATTTTTTTGATCTAAGTAATTAAAGCAGGTGTACCTAGATTTTTTGAGTTCACTTTTAACCACTCCTGAAAAGGGAGTATGTTCATCTCCCAAAATGTAGAATATCATATACAACTTAAAATTGTGAAATAAATGTTTAGATATTTTAGAATATCTCAAATATGATATTAATTAACATAAAACCACAGTTCAGAGTAAGTTTTGATAACAAACACCACCCCTAAAATGAAGGGTAAAGACACCCGAATAATCAGGAAAAATAAATAAAATGTTAGCTTATTCGAAAAAAGTTTTAGCTTCGTATTTTTTAATCTAAGTGTATAAAACCGCCATTCTTGGATAGATCATAAGAGTTTAATTTTAATCAAACCACCCCTACAAGGGGGTACATTCATCCCCTAAAAAGTGGAAAATTATATACAAATTTTAAAATTGTCAAAAAAAATATTTAAATGTTTTAGGAAATCTCAAATATAATATGAACATAACTTACTGTTTAACTACGTAAAGTAGTTGTACATTTATTTCGTATTAGACGTGTATTGAAACGTGAATATATTTTCCGATTTCTAATGATTCTATATATTTTAGGGGATGAATTTATCCCTTTGCAGGAAGAGCTTTGATCGGAAATACACTTGGGATGAAAAATATGGGCCAAAACACTTTTTTTCATAGGCTAACATTTTATTTAAATTTCCTCAAAATAAGGGTAGTTTTTGATCGAAACTAACTTTAAACGTTGGTTTTATGTTAATATTATATTTGAGATATCCTAAAACATCTTAATATTTTTTTTAACAATTTTAGGTTGTATATGATTTTCTACATTTTAGGATATAAATATAACCTCCTGCAACGGTGGGTTTGGTTAAAAGTGAACTCAAAAAATCTAGGTACACCTGCTTTATATACTCTGATCAAAAAAATACGAAACTAAGACTTTTTTGAAAAAGCATGCTGCTTTATTCATTTTTTCCTATTGATAAGGGTGGATGATTCACCCTTAGATAAGAGTGATTAATTATCATATACATTTATTTCTTATTAGACATTTCCTAAAAAAACGGTTTCTTATTATTTTTAAAGTTGCATATGATTTTATATATATTAGGGGATTATTGCACCCCCACATAGTACATGGGGATTGGTTTACAACCTTCTCAGGAAAAGAGATGTATTATTTTATTTTTTCAATGCCTATTTAAAACAAAAATAGCAGTAAGAATAACTTTTAATACCACTGCCATTTTTGCAATTCTTTAGATTTGGCAACTTTCTAACCCCTAAATAGGGGTGATTTTTGAAAATTTGCAAAAAACGAAAAGCAATGCTCATCCTAATTTTTTGCAACGAGTAATTTGGTATAGAATATATACTTGTATGTCTTTTCCTCACCTCTCTGTGAATTGTGAAAAAACAGGCAGTTTTTGGAGTCACTCTTTATCTGGTAAAACTAAATAAAGTTAGCGTAGTTCGTACACATTATTTTAAAAAACCTACTAAAATCTTTCTCTCTTTGTCTAAATTTTGTAAATTCTAAAATATAAAACGATATGCTTGGCTTACTCAGCAAAATCGCACTCTAAACTTACAATAACCGCAGCTTAAGCAAATAAGTCAGTAGAGCCGGCGCGCCAAATTTTGCCCGGGCTCGGTGCTACTTCGGCTGAGATTGTGCAGTTAATGAGCAAACAAGAAGCATTGTGGCATAATAGCGGAGCAGTTTGAAAAAAAAAAGAAATCAAATAGGTTAGAGACACAAACTGTCATTAAAGAAGTTTGATAGTAAAATAGAGGTAATGTGTAATTTTTTAATTTTACATTTAGTTTTTTATTAAGTCTATAAAACTATGGGGTTTTCGAAAAAAAAATCACTTAACATTTATTGGTACCTGGGTTTTGTTTTTTAATATCTTTAAGAACAGTTTGTTCAGCTATCCTATAATTAAAACCGTGCAAAGACTCCAACCTTTTAACTATTTAAATATTTGTTGGAATAGGCGTCATTGACCCGGCAAAATCTGAAAAATGGTTGGGTAGTTCTAGTTAAAGTTGAAAATAAAGTTTTTAAAAGAAATATACATGTTGGTTACTAAATGAAGTGCTTGATAATAATTTTGATTTACACGGTGAACAAAAATGGCCCATTGGTCATAAATAACTTCGATATTTTTAAAAATATTCTTTGGGTTACTTCCTAGAAGGGACTGCTTGGGCCCAAGTCCGAGGATATATAGTGTTGTGTCAATCGACTTTCTGTGAGCACAAGTGTATATTCTATGACTTTGAGAGAATCGATCCCTTTTGGCGAGTAAGCCAAGGAATATTTTTAGTAAATGAATCCGCCACAATAATTTAGAACATATTTACAATTAAGTTCATACTTAGAGAAATAAATTGTAATTTAAAAAAATGGTTACTATATAATATTTTTTAAGAGTTCTCTACTAACTTTTTTGAATGCGCATCATATAGTTTTTTAAAATAAAAGATAAAAAAACGTGTAAAATGGCAAAAATTGAATCCCGGTTAGAAAATCCCAGTCAATATATCATATCGATATCGATCGAATAACGATCATTAATATCCCATGTCAAAATATCCCATACAAAAAAAATTCCATGACAAAAACATCCTATAAAAAATATCCCATAAAAAATCCTATGGCAAAAACTTACTAATACAAAAATATCTTTATCTTTCCCATTATGTGTAAGCAAAACTAACCACAACTAACCATCATTTTCCATATTGCTAGCACAAACACGTGTTCTGCATTTCTTTGTATTGTAATTACCACATCGCCATCAAACCTAACCACAACTAACCACCATCTTCCACATTGTTAGTACAAATATGTGCTCTGCAATGGTTAGTTGTGGTTAGTTTTAATGGCGATGTGTTAATTACAATATAAAGAAATGCAAAGCACGTGTTTGTACTAGCAATATAAAATTGGATGGTTAGCTGTGGTTAGTTTTGGTTAGTTTTGGTTACACATAATGGGTAAAGTAAATATTTGTATTTATAGTAAAGCGTACTATATGATTTTTTTTATGGGATATTTTTACTTAGAATGTTTTTGTCATAATAATTTTAGTATGGGATACCGCATGGGATATATATTGATATATATTAATGATCGGGATATATTAACTGGGATTTTCTGACCGGTGATTTTCTAACCGGCCACCGCAAAAATTTAATAAAAATAGTTAAATATTTATAGATGTAACTCAAGATACTTGGACTTATTATAAATATATCAAAATGGCCCAAATTGAAACTTTAAAATTTTTCGAATATAATGGGTGAGAAAAGGCCGAATTTTACCCGCGTCCTTTGCGATTTAAATTTTTGGTGTGCTTTTTGTTTTTGAGTTATTGTTCGCTTAATTGTTTGTTTTTTCTGTTTCTTTAGTTTTTTGTGTTAAAAGTAGTCAAAATAATTATTTTTATGTGTTTAAAGTAACTTTGACCTTTGAACTAGTGGACACTATTTTACTCAAACCCGTGTAACTTTGGTTTTGGCTAAAATGTAATATTTAATAAAAGTTTGTCTAGACTATCCATTTGTTTAAACCCGTGCAAACATTATTTTGGTTTTAACTAACCAGAACATTAAATATGCCTAACCGATTTTACAGCATCTTTTATAATATTATAATTGACACAACTGATAAATGGGTAATTCTAGTTAATGTTTCCATAAAATTTTTAACTAGTAGTTTATAACCACAGTTTTTAATTCTTGAAATACTTCACTATATTAATTAATTTAGGACTGTGAAAACTGTAGTACTACTACATTATCAAAATGAAAGCTTTAAACTACAATCTAAATAACTAAAATCAAACATTTTTATAATGTAGTTCTTTGATAATATAGTAGTACTCACGAAACTGCAGTCATCACCAAGTATAAATTGATATATAGTGATAGTAAACAAAGTACTTGCTGTGTTCTCAAGTGCATTAGTTAAAAATGAACTATACAAAGTAATCGACACCTTTAATTCAATAATTTATAAATATTGTTATCGTTAAAACAAATATATGACAGTAAGTAGATTGATCGTAAAATGCTATAATTTAACACTTCCAGTTTTCTATACATTATTCGCGTAAAAAATGCCGAATTTAAAATACTTCATAAAATCGTGACGTTTGTAATACTAGCCATAATATTTAATCTTTCCAAACTACAACAAGCTTACTAAGCTTTGCTACTCATATGCAGTTCAATTCCTGAATCCATTTAGTGTCAGTAGTTTGTGTAGTTGTATAGCATTTATAAGGAGCACAATTTCACCACAACTTGGGGCATTGCAAATCTTGTTTTACTCAAATATACAGGGTAAATAGAAAGTCCCGAAAAGGTCGATAATCTCCGTTGTTAATGAGGTTTTTAGAAAAAACCGGTGTGCTTATATAGCAAACAATAATGCATTTATTAATCGCAATGTCAGCTTTTGTCGACTTTCGGTTTAGCAAGAAATAATCCAAACTTTTTGTTTTAAATACAACACCCTGTATATTTTATTATTATCAGACACATATTAAAAAAACTACATTAGGAGTAATTATAATTAATGTTATTCTTTTATTCCAAAAGTGATAAAAAGATTAAGATAAAAATGCCTTAAACAAATCGCTTTACCTTTAAAAAAACCTGAGTTGTGGTTAGTTGTGGTTAGGACAAGTCTTTAATGACTTTAATTATAGACTAAATTAAAACTCTTAACGGTCGAGTGATGATCGCGTTGTTAAATTTATCAATGGACTTAGCAATTGTTAAAAGTTAACAACGGTTTAGAATGTTTAACAAAACGTCATTGTCAGTGTTATTCAATGATTTTAGTAGGCAACCTGTCAAAATCTGACATTTTGTTAAACATTCTAAACCGTTGTTAACTTTTAACAATTGCTAAGTCCATTGCTAAATTTAACAATGCGATCATCACTCGGCCCTAAGTTTTTTCAAAGGTAAAATAATTGGCTAAAAGTATTTTATATTTTATTTTCTTGTCACTTTTTTAATAAAACAAAAACCTTAATTTTAACTTTTGTGGTTTCTTATTTTGCTTTAGATAACAATAAAATGTATCTAGCGTTGAATTAAAAAAACAAAAAGTTGGGATTATTTCCGGCTGAACCGGAAGTCGGCAAAAAATCACATTATTATTATTATCATTAAACGCATTAATGCTGTATCTCGCCAAATTGAAGAGTAAAAGCCTTAGGGGAGAGGCGGGGAATCATACGCAGCGGGTAATCACACGCATCCAGCTGTACGCCTAAGGAATCGTTAACTATCGGCTTTAATCGTTTATATAAGCGACCAAGCATTGTTAAAACAAGTCCGTAAAGGTCCACCTCAGTTCTATGCCATAGTTTGTGCGTGACAGGTGAAAAACAGTTTTTGGAATTTTTGTTATAAGATCGATGCACTACAAACGTAAAGGTATGACTTTTAATTCTATTAAGTAGTGTTTTTTATTTTTGTAGTTGTACAGGCTACTTATCCAGCATTAAATTACCGTAGATAACCGTATAAATATAGGCTTAATTTTTGATGTGGTGGCTCATAAACATAATGGCGTCAAGATTATTATTCTTATTATTGTGCATTGACGAACTATTGGTAGTAATGTATTCGCACTGCGTACCATTACCCGAAATTGAACTATATTATAATTTGTATGTATAATATTTCAGATGCCAAATAAGTATGTGCGAAAAACGAATGTGGCCAGTTGGACAGAAGAAACTTTACAAAAAGCTCTTGATGCAATTGATTCTGGTAGAAAAATAAGAGAAGTTTCCCGAGCATTTAATATTCTTGATGAGGCCACATTAAGGTCTCGCGAAAAAGAACGACATCCTCTGTAAAATAATAAGCAGATTTGAATATTCTGTATGTCATGTCTTATTAGCATTCGTGAAAATTAGATTATTTATTTTTCGCATTCTTAATTTACAGTTCATCGAAGGCCTTCTGTAAAATTCTCTTTCATGAGATTGAAAAGAAGATGGCTGATCACGTTTCAAGGTCTAAAATAGTTCATGGATTCAACATGGCAGAAGCTTTACTGGCCCTTTGAAGTCATCAAAGCGTGACATAAATTTAATAAAATTCGTCAAGAGGCGGGCAAGGACTGGCTGCAGCTCTTTCTAAAGAAATCCTCAAATCAGCTTGAGAAAAACCTGAAGGTATGAGCATTAACCGAATAACGGCTTTTAATGAAGAATCTGTTTAAAACGTTTTTTACAAACTTAGAACATTTGTTAGAAAAATATAAATTTGCTCCAAGTAAAATTTTTAATGTCGACGAGAAACAGGAATTTCGACAGTACAAAAATCCTACCAAACAACTAGGACCTAAAGGCGTCAAACAGTTTGGATTAAAATTTCCTGAGAACGTGGAAAAATGTCCGCACCATATGTGCAATGAGTGCTTCTGACAATTTTATTCCCCCACTTCTCATTTTTCCCCGAAAGCGGATGTCTCCTACACTGACCAAAAACGGACCGGTGGATTAGATAATTTATACGGTTACTGATATTGGCTGGAGTGACGAGAAATGTTTCTTTCAATGGTTAGAACATTCACCCAATATAACAAATTCAAGCTCAGTAAATCCCATTCTTCTTGTGCTTGATAACCATTATAGCCACATATCTCTACCGATTTTCAACTATTGCAAAAGCTAATGGCATCGTTATGCTGTCAATACCGCCACATACCTCCCATCGTTTACAGCCCCTCGATACTTCATTTTTGGACCTTTTAAATTTCTTTTAACAAGGAATGCGATCGTTTTTCCAAAAATCAAAGAAAAAATAAATTTTTTTCAGATTTGCTGAAATATTTAATAATGCCTATGTTAAAACTGCCACTATGGAAAAGGCCATGTCAGGATTTCCAAGAGTCATCTGGTACCACGGCCAGCTAATCCGGACAAGTTTACCCAAGAAGATTTTGAGCTGAGCAATATTTACCTATCTCCGATGTTGAAAACTGGACTCAACAAATGAGATTGATCCTGGCCTCGTCAACTTCAACAGTTCCAAGATATATTCGAAATGTGTAAGGACAAATCAAAACCGTTCAATTCCATAACAGAAAAAATTAGCATTACCGAATTGTCGCCAATGCCATCTTATTCTGGAAAAGAAAAAAAGGGCACCAAACAAAAGTCAGAAATATTAACCGCTACCCCAATGAAGAAAATATTAGAAGAAAAACAACAAAGGAAAAACAAAAGAATGTCTACTCGAGAAAAAAGTACGAAAATAAAGAAAGCGAAAATAAAGTTAAATAAAAAACCCAAAAACAAAAGAAATATTGAATTTGATTCCGAAACTTCTGAAGACGGTGAAATTGAGGAGAAAGATCTTGTTGATGATGATGAGATGGATGATGTGATAGATATAAGAGAGTCAAACCAAATGGAACAATGCATGCTGTGCAACGAATTTGGAAAAGATGGAGAAATTTGGTGTCGATGTGTTCGTTGGGGGCAATGGGTACATGCCGACGGCAGTGGACAGGAATTCTCCCACTGCCTATGAATGTTGATTTTTGCCGGAAAAAAATTTTTAGCAAAAAAGGCCCTTAAAGACAAATTTTAATTTTAGGTTTTTTCCAAATTTTATAATTAGCTTAGAGTTTTTGGTTACTTTTTAAATAAAGGAAAAATGGTTTTGTTTTCGCATTTGGACTTTTGTATTGATGTTTCAATAAATTTATATTTTTTTACATATAGTATTATTTGCGTACCATTACCCGACACTCTGCGTACCATTATCCTCATCGGAGGGCATAAAAATTGGTTTTACCTAATTTTTTTACAACCCATTTGTTTATGTTAAAATTAAACATAGGCATGTTAAAGAAAACATACATTTAACCAATGTTGCAACGCCGCGGCCTAAGGACATTTAAAATTTGGGATATTTAACGATTTTTGCTTAGGTGCGTGCCATTCCCCTTCTCTCCCCTATAGTATGATTTAGATATCGTAATGTAATAGGTTAAAGCAGTTTATAGAGAGGAATATTTGCAAAATGTGTTTAAAAGTTGTAGTTTAATATGTAGGTGTGGGGAAAATGATGGTATGTTGGGTGATATTATTTGTAAATATTTCATGTATATTCCGTCGATAAAGGAAAAAATAAAAAATGAATTACCTTGATAAATAAATAAATTAGGCTCTATAATTTAACTACTGAAAATTAAAGTAAATAAAATATGTGTTAAATAAGCATGCGTTTTACATTAGGTTTTTGTATTATATTTTTTGGACCTGTTTTTCCTAGAAGAAAAAAACCGTTTAAATTTAAATTTTTTATTGGTAATCACATTTAGGAATTGGACCCTTTTAGTACAATTATTTTTTACATAGTCTAGATCTAATTATTATATAGCAAAATATTTTTTTATTTACTTTTTCGTTACTTTATAATATCAGAACTTTCAAAAATGTTAAATAGATCAGTAAAAAGATCAATGGCTTGATAAATCTATGATAATAGATAATCACTTGAAAATAAATTAGAACACCTGCGGTTGTTTTTCCAGCTTTCGTAGTTTATTTATTCTGTGTTTATAGCCACAAAAGGTACAAAATGGAATGCATTATAAGCTATGCCTTTACATGTTATTACTCACTAAAATATTTGAAAGGCAGACAATTTTATTACAGTGCAGGAAAGCGCATTTTGGAATCTATATAAAAAAATGGTTTACTTTAATTTCGTAAAAAAATTAAAACACTGATCAAAGGTGAAACATAGCATAAGACAAAATTTCTTCTATTTTTAAAATTATTAATATTATCCCTAAAAAATGACACGACATGTGCCAGTTCAATTGTTTTGCATTAATTAATCATTACTTTGTTATTGGTACTCTTTACTGGATGTGCAGAGCAAATGCGATAAGAAATTTGGAGTCAATTTTTAAGAAAGTAAAAAAAAAGATATTAAAAAATACCACTGCAACATGGAACATGTCAAAGTATTTATGTTTGTGTTTTAATTATCATTGTAACTGTTAACTTAATTTTTTAAACTTTTTTTCCTTTTTAAAATTTTAATAAATTATTTTTGATTTTTAAATGGAAGTTTAAGCCTTTAACAGTATTAATTTTAATTCCAAACAAATTTTTCAGATATTGATATTTGTCAATTTTTTATTTATTTAAACTTTAATTATTTTTTAATGGGTTTAGGTAGATGCAAATGTTTTTGGCAAGATTTTTTTTATTTAAAAACAAAAAAGGCTTGAATACACTAGCTACTAATATTAAAAAAAAAAAACTGGCGTAGTTTTTGAATTAGCTAATAATAGTCATATAAAGTTTGTTAGAAATAAAAATGAAAAATAACTTAGTTATCAAAGATTTATCAAACAATGTTTGTATATATTAACAAGTAATTATATTAACAAAGTCCCAGAAGACAATACGTTATTTTTTGATTACCTACTAAATTTAAATCGTAAAGTGGTGGTGGTAACAATTTATATGGCCGTAAAGACATTAGTAAATATTTTTTTAAATATATTTTATTATTAAGTAAGGCGTTATAAAGCCTGTTCAGATAGAATTACTTGGGTAGAATATTCGAATGCAATAAAAACATATAGCTTTTAAGTGAATTAATAATATAATAAAGCTTAATGACTGCCAAAAGCGTTTTTAAAAATTGCTGGCACTACTACATTGAACTACTACATTAAACAACAAAATATGTTTTCTTTTTGTTATTCTAATAGTATCTATTCAGTTTAATTTAGATACTTTGGGCAATACGGAATTAAGAACTAAACTAGTGAGTTATAAAAAACTACAAAATTTTTTTTTTTAATTACCAATAACACTAAAAGCCAGATTTGTAACATTAAAATTTTAAAATATATCTTCCTTACTGTTATAAAAAGCAGAATTCTGTCTGATATACTATCTTGTTTAAATAATAAGACACAACCTGTAAAAACCTACAAAGTTTATAGATAAGGTGTAACGTGCCCAATAATACAATAATACAAATAAAACAAATTGCGTTTTTTTATTCCATACCAATAAAATTTATATTTTAAATCTACTTAAATTTTAAAGACCAATTATGTTCGTTGAAAATCACAGGTAGACCACTGTTGTCTAATGAGTTTACATTTTATTTTTCTTTAAATTGAAGCTATGAGTATTGTTATAGTGTTATTAAGTAGGTAACCAAAAATCTGCAGCAAAGTTAGCTAAATAATTTATAAAATGCATATAAGAGATATAACAAGCAAAATACAACATTTGTAATAATGCAAAATTAATGAATATCATGCAGTGTTTTTATAAAAAAGAAAGTGATTCTAGAGAGTCTACAGAATCCCAACTTTGCAATCCTATATATCTAACACCTGCATGACTACCTCTAGAATCATGATGAGGATGAGGATATCCGTAAACGTCATGGTGTGCTGCAAAGAAACGGTTAATAGTTAAAGGTTAGTAATGTTAGAGGGATGGCTTAATGAAAGTTGTTATTCAAATAAGATATATTAGTAAACTACTTTAGAGTAATTATCCATATTAATTGATATAATATTGTTAATACTTTTTTATTGGCTATATTTTTGCCACGTACCAGTTCACACTACAATCACCCTTAAGAGATAAATTTCTAAAAAGTGTTATGAAAACTGTTTACCATAATAAACACACGAAATCCTTGTGTAAAACGGCATAAAAATTGTTAAAAAGCGGACCAACTATTATTACTGTGATAAAATGGAATTCAAAATGTTCAGTAGGAATTGCAAAAAATCACGTATATGTGTATAAAGAGAAGAAAAAATGAATATTTCTTTAATGTTTGGGGGTGGTCAATATATATAAGTGATAATGAAGTGTGCCTTTATTTATATATAATATATCCTCCAATGTATTGGGTGCGTTAAATGGGCGATTATGTTAAACCTTTGATACTTTGCATCTCTACCATAGGAGAACGGACACCGCAAAATCCTTATGAAAAATGGGTTTCGGTCAATTTTTTTGAAATTTTGCAAATTAATAGTTCTCAACACGCTAATCAAATGCCTCAATGAGCAGAAAACCCTCTAACACCTCCAACCTTCAAAATCAACTCCAAATTTAGCGGGATAAACTTGACTCATTATTGGTGAATTGAAGTGGTGATACCTTCATAGTCACTAGACCTAAGCCTCACATCCTCCAAACAATCAAGTACTCCTCATCCCACCCCGTCACGCATCCGACCATCAATCAAAGCTTTTCATGTGATTTTTCCTTGTTTACAGGTTGTAAAACCGTTTGATCGTGAATTTTGTAACACAATCACCTAAATGATTACTACCCAATACATTTCGAACCAATTAAATCCTCACCCCTTCAACTTCACTCCATACCAAAGACTGCCATATGAGTTTTTTCTGCTTTCTGACTGTGAAATCAATAGCCTTTAGCCCTAATAATTGACCCTCCCTTCAAAATCACCCTGTAAAGCCCGTCATGCGACTTTCCCCTGCTCAAGGGTTGCAAAACCGTGTGATCGTGAATTTCATCTTATAGGTGTGTGTGTGTGTGTGTGTGTGTGTGTGTGTGTGTGTGTGTGTGTGTGTGTTAGGTTCAGTTCGTTTTGAGCTCTGTGTAACGTAATTTACGATCAAACGGTTTCACAACCCGTAAACAGGGAAACGTCACATAGCAGGCTTGGGTCGGTTGTGGGAAGGTTAAGGGTTTGGGAGAGGGGAGTTGTGAAATGTTTGGGGGGTGACAGGCTTAAGTCTAGCGATTATGTGGAAGGATATAAGTTTGACTACATTATTATATATTTCGGTAGGGCAATGGGCACATAAATAGTTAAATACATCTTTCTGACCTTTAAAGTTGATTTTTGGAGGGTTTGAGGGTTTATCGCGTTTCGTGCCAAATGGGATTTTTGATCAGCGTGACGAGAACTATCACTTTGCAAAATTTTAAAACTGTTCGACAAAATCCATTTTCCATATAATATACGCATTCTAGATTTCAATGTATGGGTAAAACGGCAATATTTATAATTTTGTTTTATTACTGCTGTGGTATACCTATATATGAGTGCCTTAAAATAAACGACTATCCCGCTCCCGCCCTTGAAATGTGTCTCGTTTTACAGATTTTTTTTAATTTTCAGAAAAACTATACTACCTATAACAAACTAGTCCAGTAGTGAATTGTTAATTACTAAATTACCTACAAATAAGCTTTTACAATCATTTTAATACGAGTTATAGTTTCCAAAGTAACCTGCGTCAAAGTTGACTGAAAATCTGCACTTAGCAAAAAAAAAAAAAAAAATAATTCACAGCAAACAATAATATTTACTATTTTTTTATGAAAAATAAGTTTAAATTGTATTTATAACACAGCCCAGCAAAAAAATGAGTGTTCGGACTTGTGGGTCTGACATATGTATTCCCTTGTATTCTTTCGATGCTGAATCCGATTCCAAGCTCAGAAATGGCCCTCCACGACTGGAATCGGCACCAGGGGCCAAAAATGGTCCCTATAGGGCCTGAAAGATAGATTCCGGAATGATGCGAGGTCATAGGTGCATTCTCAAACCAAAGCCGAATTTTTGGTCGAAAAGTTCATGGCCAACTAAAATTCTCCATTTGCGACCGGAAAAATAACCCCTTAGCGGCCGGAGAATCGTGTTCCCAACGCCGCAATCGCAACAGTGGTATTTTTATGTACTTTTAAATTCTGGAACTCAGACTGCGCTCAAAAATTTTATGGTCAATTGGAATTTCTCGTTTGGGACCGGGAAAATGACCCCTTAGGGGCAGGACAATTGAGTTTCGGACGTCGCAATCGCAACAGTGGTCTCCCCATGAAAAAATACCCCAGACGGGGTTGGAGAATTAATGGATTTTAATTAAATTAATTACTCCTGAGTGGTACTGGCATGGACTTCCTGGTCTCAGACACTCGAAGACCTTCATAAGCCCACCGAACCAACAATGTACTGTTAAACTACTGGAGCAATCAAGGGTACACCTTAAAACTCTAGTGGGACTGTACATGGGACACTGCAGATTAAAATGCACAAGATAGGCCTAGAGGAAGACGCCGAGTGCCGCATGTGCATGGAGGGGGATAAATCGGCAGAACACATACTGAGTTCGTGTCCAGCAATGGCACGACTAAGACTCGCAATCTTCGGCAATGACACCTTGTTGCCGGGGGAGGTGAAAGATCTCTCTCCCAACAGGATCATCAGATTTATTAGAAGTCTGGACCTGGTGGGAGAAATATAAAAAGGTATGAGCCACAATAGACCGATCGGTCGCGGTGGAAGGGTGTTATACCCACTCACTTTAAACCTACTCCTGAGTGATAGTTTTCCCAGATATCTAAAAGATTCTGAATGCCCGATTCATCATTTCCAATGTCTTTATCCTTTCCCCATATATTGCTTTACACTCAATTGCCAGTATGGAACTTTAGAATGCTATAAAGTATAGAGTGTAAACGATATATCTTTCAGGCCCTATTTTTGGCCCCTGGAGTCGATTCCAGACGTGAAGGGCCATTTTCTAAGCTCGGCATCGGATTCAGCGTCGAAAAGTACATGGGAAAACATATGTCCGACCCACAAGTCCGAAGACTCTTTTTTTTGTGGGGCTGTGTTATAATTTAAAACAAATTAGTATCGTCATTATTATCTTCTGAAGTTTTGTTAAGGCAAGTAAGGCACTGATACTGTATGCACTTGTAGGAGTAACGCATTCCAACTTTTACACATCCACATCTATTTTAAGTATTGACTGTGGAGCTGGTGGCTTTGTGGTATATCGGGGGATGTGAAAAATGGAACTAAATTCGGGGATATCAAATTAAAGCGCATTGATACCGTCAAAACGATTTCATATTCTAGCAAATCAGTAAAAACAACTGATAATAGAGATATTATAAAAGTTGATATAACTCAACTATTTCAACGGATTGTCTGTACCATCCACTCCCCAAACGATTTACGCGACTGTTTTTGTAATGAATTAATAACAGTAGCTTTTTCATTATTTAAAGAAAACGGGGAAATTAGAAAAACAAAAAAATCAGCCCTATATGACGTTTTTAATGCTGTCCCTGAGCCGACACCGGACAACGATCGATTTTACGTGTTAGATGGCGGTTCTCTGATCCATAGAGTGGTTTGGCCATAAGAAGGCACATACTCTGATATTTACGTTGCTTATGTAAGGGACATTCAAAAATGTTACGGAGAAAAGGTAATTGTTGTATTTGACGGCTACAGCGAAAACTGTACAAGTACAAAAAGCTGAGAAAGATTCAGACGAATGCTAAACCAAAAGTATCCAGAAATGAAATTTAATGAGCACAGTCGTATAAGGGAAACAATGAAAAATAAAGAAAGATTTAGGTATTTTGCAGCTTAGCAACCGACTGAACCACGAGAGGATAAGAAAATTAACAGTTAATGACGACGCAGATATGCTCATTGTTCAGATATAGATCTGTTGGTACTTTTACTGGGTCTTACTCCACTAAACAAGAATATATTCTTGCTAAAAGCAGGTCATGGAACTGTCAAGAAGAGGATCTACAGCACTCGATGCTTAATTGATAAATATGTAGTCAAAAGTTGCAGAGAATCGATCCTCCTTCTGCATGCAATTAGTAGTTGCGATACTACCTTAGCATTCTACGGTAAAGAAAATGTTCAGTTTATTCTGCTCAGTAAAAAAACGACTTGCAAGGTACGATAAATATTTTCAATAACCCAAATGCCACATACGGGAGAGCAAGTAGTAAAAGCAGGAAAACGATTTATTCTTGCCTTGTATGGTGCTAAACAAAGCGAAAAAAGTTTGAACGAGTTACGGTATATATTGGTCTGAGGACGAATTCAGTGATATATCACCTTCTTAAGCCGCAGCTCGTCAGCATTCAATGCGTAGTTTTCATCAAGTTCGATTATGGCGAGGAAACGCCTTGTACCCAGAAAACTGGGGCTGGAAAAAGAATAATAACTTTTTATCCCCCGCAAAGTCACCAGCTCCACAGTCAATACTTAAAATGGTATCATGTAGCTGCAAAAAAGGGTGCGGAAAAAGATGTGGATGCATACCATGTCAGGGCCTTACTTGCTTCAACAAAACTCCAGAAGATAATAACGCCGATACTTATTTGTTTTAAATTAAAATAAATAAAATATAAACTCATTTTTGCAAAAAATAGTAAATATTATTGTTTGCTGTGCATTAATGTTTTATTTTTGCTAAGTGCAGATTTTCAGTCAACTTTCACTCACTATACTTTGGAAACTACAGCTGCTATCAAAATGAATGTTAGATCCTATTTGTAGGTAATTTAGTAATTAACAATTCAGCCCTAGACTAATTTGTCCTAACTAGTGTAGTTTTTCTGAAAATTGAGAAAATCTGTAAAACGGCACACATTTCAAGGGCGGGAGGAGGGAAGCCGGTTGCAGGGGGGCGGGAGAGTTGTGTATTTTAATGAACTCATATATAGTTATAATACAGCAGTACTTTAAAAAAATTATAAATTTTGCCACTATAAAATCTAAAATGAATGTATCAGTAAGAATTGTGCGAGGTCCTTTAAAAAAACTTCATTTTAGAGTTGATATGTTTATCTTATTTTCTAGTATTTTTAGTTCCTGTGTGTCCATTACTTGTGGAACAACCGGTAAGAAATTACAGGTAAGCTGAGTAATGGTTTTCTGAGAGATTACCCCTTTCAAATTTTAGGATAATATATTTTGTCATTGGATGCCGAGCTTGGGTATATTAACATCTACCTATCACTTTCGTTTTAGACATAGTTGGCTTGAATTTTGATATTTCAAACGGAAGAATTAGAATCTTGCAAAAAATATACAGGATGATATTTTTTAAGATTCTAATTCTACAAGCCATTTCTTATATAAAACTTGTACTAATTATATACCTTTTTCTTATATAAAATTTGTAATAATTATATATCTATCATTATTTGTTTTCTAGATAATGGTAATAAAAAATGTTCCAACGACCGCATATTATGCACCCATATGAAAACCATAAGGTTTATATTTAAAAAATTATTGGGTTAAGATAAAAATGATCATTAACAACAATGTTCAAAATGATGATGATTATTATATCCTCAGCAGAAGGGTTAAATTGAACATATTAAATTTTTATAATATATATTTGTTTTCTCATATGACTACATAATGTGGGGTGGTTTGGACATTTTTTATTGCTATTTTCTCAAAAACCAACAAAGATAGGTATAGGATCTAATACAAGTTTTATATTAGAATTATATTAAAAAATTCCACCCAAAAAATATACAAGGAATTCTATTCAAAATATCCTGTTATTATTCTAAAATTTAAAAGTAATATGTTTGCATTAAACAAAACTTGGTAGTGATTTCGTTATAACCCAGTATAGCAGAAAAAAATACGGTTAGAAATAGTGTATTAAAGCTATATAATTGTCCGTATTTTGTAGATGCTTTTATACTTAATACGTGTACCATTAATACGAAAAAAATACGGTTAGAAATAGTGTGTTAAAGCTATATAATTGTCCGTATTTTGTAGATGCTTTTTCACTTAATACGTGTACCATTAATACGGTAAAATTTGAAAAAACATGAAAAATCGTACTTAACATTCCATAAATTCTAAGTTATGTTTAAAATTAACCTATATGAAAACATATAAAATATGGGACTGTGTGAGAAGGATAAAATTTAGTTGTTTTTAATAGTTAGCAGGGTAAATATACAAGTGAAAGATATACAAAAGAATAAAAATAAATGTAAAAATAGTTACAGACAATAAAAGCTATCACAGTTTTTAACATCAAGTTATTATTATAAAGCAAGACAATTGTCACATTTAAAGCTGTTTTTTTTTTATAAAAAAATATTTTAATGCAGCTACACATACTCTCTAACAACGGTCACATTTTAAAAAAATTTCGTTTTTTTATACATTAAATTTTTACCAAAAGAAACTAGATCATAATACTCGTATATGAATAATTTAGTAATCAATTAATTTTCCTTTTTTTTAAAGATATTCAATGTGTGCGCAGAGATTAAGGCAAAGTATAAATTACAGCGGTAAAAGTTAACACTTAAAATAAAATAACATATACCTGGTAATGTTGGTCTTCCTTGGTCGCCACTTGGTGATGCTTGAGGTGCGGAAGCTATGGGTCTTTGTACATTTGGTACTTCAAAATGTGTTGCTCTCCAATAAGCCTACAGTTTTAGAGAAAAAAATTATTTAATTAATATATGTTTTAAACGCTTATACAGTATGTTTTGTAGATATATCACCAAATTTAAAATTGCTTTTATTCTACTCGGGCGATTGCGAATCACTGATTTTAAAAACACGTAATGGTTGTCGGGATCAGCTTTGTGTAGGGCCAAATAGGGAGCTTTATGCTTTTTTTTACCATCCCCACTTGGTGTTGCCACTTACTTTTGAGAATCGACGCAAAAAACTGCAATGGGAGAGACAGACACCTATCTGATTAGGAGTGAAACCAGGTGATTCCTAGTGATAAATCTCGCGTTTTTTTGGGTATGCATGATGGTCGAGCAATAAAAGCGACGTAGTAAAAGACGTAACGCATAGTTTGGTGTTTTATGGTATGAAGGAGATATGGTAGCAGGACACCTCTAGTCCTAAGGTATCATAACTGCCCTTTGGTACATTAGGTAATGTGATATGGACGCGAAATGTTGTTTCTATTCTTACTGTGTATCAGTTTCATAAAAAATAATAAGAAAACAAACCATTTAATAAGAATTGTTTAGTTATCCAAACGGGAATTGTTTTTTTTTATTTTGTAATATTGACAATAAAATTTTCAAAACATTTGTAATTTTACCTCTAAATATTCAGCTATATGTTCGCAAGCTTCTTCTAATTGGTTTTCGTCTAATATGACATCGAACATTTCGGGAGGACACTGAGCTAATTTTTCGGCGGCGACCATTTGAACATTTAAGTGTCTGGCCTGACTCTTTCCTCTTGATTTTATTAATCTTTGTAATACCTTAAAAAATGAAAGTTTTAATAGTACAGAGTGATGCTTTGTAAGAAGCACTAAATTATTATATATAGTTATATTACATTTCCTAAATGTATTAGGGTGGTTGAATACATTTTCAAAATAAAATTAACGTCTCTCATTTCCGAGATAGAGAGGAAGGCTCTCAGCACCAAAATGCATCGAGTCTAATGGAGCTTTCAGGCGAAGAGTGGCAGCTGCCACGTCTCGGGAGATGAGAGCCCTTATGTCTCCTGCACTTCGAGCCGGCAAGTCGCGCCCTCTCCTCAAAATGCAGAAGGGAGACGGCTTCTACAAGAGGAGTGGCTCTCCATCTCTTCCCTAGTTGACGCTTGACACTCAGTCATCATGGCAGATTACGATGTGAAGTTATTAATCAGTGCTGTCTGCAACCGACCCGCTCTTTGGGATAAAAGTCACGACATGTACAAGGACCAAAATAAAGTCGTAAAAAGTTGGGTGGAAGTCTGCAAGATGCTGCTCGTAGATTTTGCAACTTTATTCATTCCCGTACAGAAAATTTATGGTAAGTGAAATTTTTACTTATATTTTAATTTTGGTTTATTATTTTTTGAATGAAGAATCTTGAAATCGGTATTAGAGAAGGTATATGGCAACAGCTTGCGTGCAATCATTTCTTCGACTAAGCTCAAGGACCAGGAACTAAAATGGCTTCCTGTGTGAATGCACGGTAGGTACGAGCGATAAACGCTCCCGTGTAAGAGCGAGAGACGTGAAGCTCCCCTGTGAAAGAACACTAAGGGATTTGGGGCATTTAAAAAAAAATATTGGAAGACTTTACTTAGGAGTGCCAAAACTTAACAAAAACATACAATAATTATTGTTACCGTTTGGCTTTATTTATAATTCTGTTTTATCTAGCTATCACATTTTTATGCTTACATCCCATACAGTAGCGACTAACATTTGTGTTAATTGCTTAAAAAAAACTTTATAAAACACAGACAGAAAAATTAAAAAAAACTTTTTGGGCCACATCATATTTTTTTTAATTTTTAGGAAAGCGACAATGTGACATTTGTCAGAATTAAGGTTAGTATAATTTGAGAATTATTAATCCAGAAAAAATATCTGTTTTGAATAATCTATGTTTTCTTACTTTATATTCTTAAAAATAAATATGTCGTACTAAAATTAAGTGACAGCATTGACCTTTCGTAAGTTCTCCTATACAAATTAGGGTAAAGAAGGCGGTAAATATTCAAATTCTCAATAAAATAAAAAACATGATTTACAAAGTAATATTTAAGCAGAAAAGCAACAAAAAGAGAGGAAGTCTTTAAATAAACAGGACTTTTTATTCTAGTTTTAGCCGCATATTTTAACATTATTTAACTACTTGCTTTTTTTTCTGTTATATATTGCTATGATAAGTTAACGATTAAATTACTAACTTTTTAAAATAAATTTATGACGGTTAAATTGATCCCTAAATATTAGTATTTTTGGCATTCCTCTTTTAACACTGTTTGTCTATAAAACTACCCAGATATATAACGACAACGTATGATTTATCTATCGACCAGGGCGAATTGAGCTCAGTAATTTGGAGACTGCTTTAGTAGAATTAAATTATACATAACTACTGACGCTGTTTGTTTATTTAATATTAAGATGCAAATGATTTTCCTGTCTACGTGAGTGCTTGAGTGCTGACGTCTAATCTGCAAAGCTATATTTTGTTTCTCAGTCTCTTTTAGAACTTTATTTATGCACAGGAAAATTATGTTGGGTATATAGTTAAGAATTTTAGAATTGCAGAGTTAAAAAAAAGATGCAAATTAAAAATCCGAAATAAAACATGGACCGTAACACCTACGTAAAATCCATAAAAGCTCACATACACAACGAAATTGAGCAATTAGCCAGAAAGTTAGAAATCATGTCACAATAAAAATTTTTGGACAATATCTACCAATTAACGACGTGATGGTAAAACCTATCGCATGTGTTAAAGTATTACTTAAAAGGTATTCCAAAAAAGTTCAGTAAATGAGGGCCGGAAAACCCCCAAACCTAGAGATCAGGTCGGGCCGTCACTATTTTTTTTATTTGCAGGTATTAATGTGTACATTGACTTCTTAAAATATCATAGATATGAAAATGTCCGCAAAGGCTTCAAAATGACCTTCAAGAGCCCGAAAATTCGTTTTTTCAACTATTTTGGCCGATATCTTCCGAAATATGACACTTACGCAATTTGTGTTTAGACGAAAATGAAGAGCAGTTCATTAGCTGCAATAATGATTTCTATCACTTTTGTCAAACTTTAATAGTCTTTGAGATAACCGGCCATAAACGCACCGTGTATTTTTTGCACCTGCCCTGCATCTCGAAATGCGCTCTAAGCTACTTACACTTCCAAGCGGACGGACAAATTTTTAAATTACTTACCTAAAGATGTATATTTTTTTATGATACAAAGATCATATAAAAGAAGGGACCTGTAGCTATAAAAACTTGTCACTGTTTCAGTTTTTTTGTTTCTCTGGAATATTAAAAACCCGAGCCAAAATTAGTTTTTGATCGATATTTTGACCGTCCTATCAATCAGTTCTTTTCTTTATAAAGAGTAATTTACCGAATTGCCTTACTTTTTATTTTTGTTTTCAGACAAAACGTATTTAGAGAGAAACGGAAATCCAAAAATACCGCCCTAAGAAAAACACGTTGTTTATAACAATACACAAAAAATATTTATTGAATCTTTTCGAATGTATTTAACACCTTCCAAAGCCCCATTATTCAAAAGGATTAGGTGAAATTAATCTTTATAAAAAAATATGAACAGATTGATAGGAGGCTCAAAATATCGAGCAAAAACTAACTTTGGCACGAGTTTTAAATAATCTAAAAATACAAAAAAAAAAATAGTGACAAGATATAGTATAGCTACAGATTTCTTCTTTCATATAAACTTTAAATTGTGAAAAAATATACATTTTTACGTAAGTAATTTAAAAATTTGTCCGTCCGCTTGGAAGCATAAGTAGCGGGGTAGGTACAAATAATAAGCGGTGCGTTTATGGCCGGTTACCTCAATGACTACCAAATTTTTGACAAAAGTGATGGGAATTATTTTTAAAGCTATTGAAATGCTCTTCATTTTCTTCTAAACACGAATTGCGTAAGTGTCATATTTCGGGAGATATCGGCCAAAATAGTTGAAAAAACGGATTTCCGGGCTCTTGAGGGCCATTTTCAGATCCTTGCGGACATTTTTCTATCTATAATATTTTTAGAGGTCAATTTACACATTAATACTTGCAAATTAAAAAAAAAATGTGACGGCCTAACCTGATCTTCAGGTCCACAATTTCGTTTACTGAACTAAAAACACAGACACCTGTAAAATGTATTAATTGAAGTCATTGGAAAAAATACTTTATTCATTCTTTAGAATACGTAATAAATCTTCCAAAAAAGGAAGAAAATATTAATTTAGAGGCTAAATTGTCTTTTTGATACGATTTTTTTTAGCATTTTGACTAAACTTTACTTAAAATATTTTCTGCTTTTTATTTATTTGATCCAGATGACCACGTGAACACGTCCCTTTCGATAAGATCGAACCACTAAAGTAAAGGTAAATCACTTGGTCGTTTATGCTAGATCGTTCCGAAAATACGCCGCTAAATCATTGCTTACCTTAGGACTAGCAATTTTAAGATAAACGATACACGGAGCTAGTGAAGTTTTGGCAAGTTGCGAAGGATGGTTTATAGTATCACAATCCAGCACCACTAATTGCATGGTAGTTGCTAATTCAAATATCCTTTCTATTTCTGCTTGGACCTCGGATAGACATGATGATCGTGTAGTGGAGCGCTCCATTATAGCTCTCTTTGATGGGTTATTTAGTAAAGAACGCTTGGCCAAAGATATATCAGCCATTACCCTGGTAATAATTATCCTAAAAAATCGGAATATATTTGATCTTGATCTTTATCAGCTTATTTTAAAATTAAAAAAATAAAATATTAAAACCTTAAAATAACTTACTTTCCTTCAAATCTATGCTTTAAAAAATCGAACAATGCCTTCTGCATCATGTCTGTGACTTCATAACCTTTTAATGACGGGCCTACCAATACCACCGGTCTCATCGAAGGGACTACATCGTATGGTGCCGTTGTTTCTTGCTTCTTAAAAAATGGTTTTTTCTTTTCCTTTGCTGGGGGAGTTGTAAGTGATTTTCCTCTTGGGTTTCCCATTGAGTCTGATTCATCCCCTAATAAAGTTATCATACGTAAGAAAAATGTTGGCACTTTTATATTCGATAAGCATGACTACATAGTTCTGATGGTTTAATAAATAAATCATGTCATAAGCGATATTGCTAAATTGCAACCAAATAATAAAACTGGGTAAGTGATCATATACCAGATATTGTAGTACCATTTTTTACCCAGCTAAATATCGAGTCAGGCTTACTGGGTAGTCGGCGATGGTTATAAGTATAAGAATTTGATTACAATTAAATTATAAAAATAACACAGCCCCACAAAAAAATAAGTGTTCGGACTTGTGAGTCTGACATATGTATTCCCATGCATTCTTCGACGCTTAATTCGATCAAGAGCTCAGAAATGGCCCTCCACGTCTGGAATTGGCCCTAGAGGCATTTTAAGGCCAAAGCCTGATAAGTGGTCAAAAAGCTTATAGACAACTGGAAGTCCCCGTTTGAGACCGGGAAAATAACCCCTTAGGAGCAGGAAAATGGTGTTTTGGACGCCGCAATCGCAACAGTGGTATTTTTATGTACTTTTAAATTCTCGAACTTATACTATGCTCGAAAATTTAATGGCCAACAGGAATTCCCCGTTTGGGACCGGGAAAATGACCCCAATCGTGTTTCGGACGCAGCAGTCCCAACAGTGGTATTCCCATGAAAAAATACTCCTGACAGGGTTGGAAAGCTTTCTAGGTAACTCCAGAACCGCAAATTACAAGAAAATTGTGAGCAATACGCTTGATAGTTTCAGAGATTTGGGGTGTAGAATGACGCTGAAGTTGCATTTCCTGCACTCACACTTGGACTATTTTCCAGCAAATTTAGGTAATTACAGTGATAAACAGGAAGAAAGATTTCACCATAATATCTCCGAAATGGAACAACGATATCAAGGAAGGTAGGATATCCATATGATGGAGGATTTCTGTTGGTCACTGAAAAGGGACTCGGCAGAAAGCTATAAACGCCAGTCTGTGCGGCGATTCTTTGAATATAAAGTTTAAAGATACCACAAAAAGAGAGTGTGAAACCATAATTTTACATTTACCCTCCGGAGCATGGCAATGACTTGAGATCTAGCGTTGAGAAAAATATCTCATCATTACGATTCCGGCGTCGAAAATTCGATTTGTTTTTGTCATTTTTTCTGTCCCCAACGGGAGATTTCAGTTGTTGTCAAAGTTTAAAAGGACATAAAAATACCTTGTTGGGATTGCGGCGTCCGAAACACGATTTCCGGCCCCTTAGAGGTCATTTTCCCGGTCCCAAACGGGGAATTCTAGTTGGCCATAAATTTTTCGAGCACAGTCTGAGTTTCAGAATTTAAAAGTACAAAAAAAAATACCACTGTTGCGATTGCGGCGTCCAAAACACGATTTTCCGGCCCCTAAGGGGTAATTTTCCCGGTCCCAAACGGGAAATTCCAGTTGTCCATAAACTTTTTGAGCACAGTCTGAGTTTCAGAATTTAAAAGTCCAAAAAAAAAATACCACTGTTGCGATTGCGGCGTCCAAAACACGATTTTCCGGCCCCTAAGGGGTCATTTTTCCGGTCTCAAACGGGAGATTTTAGTTGGCCATAAGAGAATGCACCTTTGACCTTGCCTCATCCCGGAATCCATCTTTCAGGCCCTATAGGCCATATTTTGGCCCCTGGGGCCAATTTTGAGCTTAGGATCGGATTTAGCATCGAAAAATGCATGGGAATACATAATATGTCCGACCCACAAGTCCAAACACTTTTTTTTTGTGAGGCTGTGTAATAATTCGGTAAATATAAAAAATAAAATAAAAACAAGATATTTTGTAATTTAAAATTTGGCAAGAAGTAAATAATTTAAAACATCCTTAGTAAATTGTTCTTTAAAAGGGATAGTTTGAATTGACTTCTTTGGAAAAAGGGTAAAAACTGGTAAAAACATATTTGTATATTTTTTCAGTACTTGAAAGTAGTTAAAAAAACACTTAAATTATAAAATTTATTTTTTTAATAATTTTTCGTATTTCTACTTTTTACAACGACACTCAAAAAAAAAACTTTCCTTTTAATTTTTTATAAATATTTCGATTTATTAGGATTTAAAAATAAGGAGTTATTTTTTTTAAACCAGTGCAAAGTGCTTAGTATTTTAATCATGCATGTTATAAAAAATATATAAATTTTTATATTGAAGATGTGATTTTAAACTAAACTCTAGCAATTAAAATTATCTAATATAAGGCTAGTGATTAACTAAAATTTCTAATAAATGACTAACTTCTAAGTGTTTAGGATTTAAAAGGACAAAAGGATATCATTTTTCGGAAAAAAAAATTAAAATATTACTTTAAAAGTAAATATTTTTTGGCTAAATACAAACCTTAAATACTAAATTACGAAGGCTCAGTGTATTTACAGTTTGGCAAACATAACAATTATTTTTTGTTTTATATGACACATATTTTATTAAACCAGGATTTTTATTCTATAAAATATTCATTATTATAGCAGAGCCAATAAAAGTTTAAGCTTAATTATTTTAACCTTTTCTTACTGAAAAAAAGCACGGTAAAATAAACTTTAAGCGAAACAATTTAGTTTAAAAAGTCCATTATTCAATTATCTAAACGAGGTGGACAAAAATTCAAAAGCCCTCAGTTCTGGTAGGTTATAGTTAGTTTTGGTTAGTTAAAGCGGCTTTTTATTTTCCCCAATTATATTTCGGACCTGCATACTTGCTGACCTAAATTTGCATGTAACGGAAACATTAAAAAATATAAAAAATATTGGTGGATCATTAGAAACTATTTTGTTGCTTGCACTATAAGACCAATTAAGTGCTTGCCGGTACAAAAACAAAATTACAGCCGTTGATAACGTGGTGAAAAATTAAGTTCAAGGTAGCATGTTTTCAAAAAATAAAAAAAATCTAATATTTTAATATTGCAACAAAATTGTGTGATACAGTCGACAGGTAATTAACGATTTATCAAAAATGTCTGCTTTCTTTATATTAATATAGCAGTAATTTCGATTTTTCAAAATCGGCTTAAGCAACAAAACCATCATTTTAGCATCTAATGAGCAACAAATTAGCTATAAATTCCAGTCATTTTTTTTATCGAGTTTTGCTAATTTACCCCTGCTAGCCTAATAAAGCTCAGATATTTTGCGAATTTTTGCGTTATACAGGGTGGGGCATAAGAACCAAGTGTTTTTGGGTTGAATAGTACGCGGCCATTGGAAAAGGAAGGGGCGTATACGTTACAATCCGTTTCTTGACTCAAAGCGTTTCCGTTGTTTCACTTTTAGAGGCATCCATATAGCCATGGACGTTAGAACAACGCGTATTCGCTTACCATTGTTTTGTTAGAAGTGGCGAGTCGGTGACAGCAGTTCAACGTGAATTCCGTCGAAGATCCAATATCCATTAAAATGACTCTGTCCCCGCTTGAGACACGATCTTACGTTGGGTTTATGATCTCCGAACAAGGGGCTCAATAATAAAAAAAAAACACCCAGCCGCCAACGTACTGTCCGTACTCAAGAGAACGTTGAAAGGGTTAGACAAGCGGTACAGCAGAGCCCACGCCGTTCTGCTCGTCGTCATTCGGCAGCACTTTAAATCAGGAGTCGGACTGTAAGACGAATTTTACATGGCGAATTACATTTTCACCGGTACAAAATAGCGGTTGTGCAGGAATTAAATGTAAGAGATTACCCACAACGCTTGGCTTTTGCGCAACAAATGCTTGAACTTTTTGAACAAACAACAGCTTGGTGCGCGGTGACAAAATTTGGCGTCTTTGGACCATATTTTTTTGGAGAATATGGGGTTACCGTTACTGTAACATCTGATCGTTACATTCATATGGTTAACTACTGTTTCATTCCTGACTTACAAAGAATAGGTGAAGATATCCAAGATTTATAGTTTCAGCAAGGTGGAGCCACGGCACACACCGCCAGAGCATCTATGGCTGATCTTCGCCGCCTGTTTCCTAACCATCTCATTTCGACATTTTATGGCCTTCCCGGTCCCCTGACTTATACATGTGCGATTTTTTCTTGTGGGCATACCTTAAGTCGCGTGTTTAAAGGAAGCGATTCGTCGCGAAGTTAGCCTAATCAATAGAGATCTACTGGAAAGAGTGGAGGCAAATTTTCGAGAACGACTTTAACAGTGCGTCAATAAAAACGATCATCACATGCCAGATATTATTTTCCGTTCATGAATATCTTAAAATGCTTTGTTATTACCTATATTGTGCTACCAATAATTTTTTTTAGAGTAAAAACTTACAGTTTTATTATTATTTTAAAAACACTTGGTTCCTATGCCCCACCCAGTATTTCGACTGAAAGGATATTAAAATGAGCTTTTATTGCATCTTTTTTAACATATGTTACAAAACTTTTATCTATTAATACTTTTGCTGTATTTTCTTTATTGCATAAAAAAGACGAAAAAGAAAATTTGTTCGGGTCACTGTCTATATAAGATAAATAATTATTTTGTATTTTTTTTTAAATAATTTTATAGAATAAGTTTAGTATCGGCTCCTGGCTTAAACACCGAAACACAAAAAACAACAAAAATCATTCCACCGCTGCCGAAAAATAGAAACCGATTTGGATGGGACATACCAGGTGTGGGAGGAGTGCTACCCCTTGAAGCATCGTTACCCGCTGCGCCAATGTTGGAGCTTGAACTAGTCTTGCTGGAGTAGAGCTTTGTAGTCCTTGTTTGAACTTGCTGTTGCCGAAGATTCTCTAACTTTACCGGCGATGGAATAAAACCTATGTCACAGCCTTCTTTTACAAGTCGACCAATCCACCAGTTGTTGTCGTACTTCTCCTAAAATTTATTAATAATAGTGTTTGTTATAAACAAGGGAGCAAAGTATTTTTTTTATAAAAGTTATATCATAAATTGTATATGTATTGCATATAAAAGCGCCTGGTAGCGCGTCAGGCCAAAATACCGCCTGACGCACAAATGTGTGTATATTACACCAAATGTCTTTGATTTCTATTATAACTTGGTTATCGTTTCACATAAGGGTATGAGATGTTGTACGTACATTCAGATAAGTATTTTTATTACCTCTGAAAAAATGAAAAAAGGTATGTCAAGTGGTTTCTAAGATAGTCGACTTTAAAAGTAACCCTTTTTACTACTGACTGCCTGACTGACTCACTAAGTGACTAATCAATATTATGAGGCACTTTCCGAGGAAGTTGAAATTTGAAATTTGGTATGAAAGTAGGTTTTAGGACAAAGGGTATTTTAGGAGTTTGCAATCTGATTTATTTTTATTAATACCGTTTTTTCTTAAACAGGCAGATCAGTAAAAAACTTGCCGAGTCAAAAAAGAGCTTGGTCTAATTTTAGGTCTTAGTACATAAAAAGGCCGAGATTGTTAGAATTTGGCTCTTATTTTACATAAGGGTTTTATGTATGATTCATTTATTACAAAATTTATTAATAATATTTGTTTATTTACAAATATTATTAACTTATACAAAATCCTTTATTAATAAACGCTTATCAATGCACAAATATACATTAATAAACGATTATAGTATAAGCAACTAAAAATAAAGAAAGAAACATAAAGTATCTTTACATTTTTATCATTTGAATATCAATCATTAAAGCATTTTTTAAGTAAATTGCCTAAAATCGAAAAAACCCGAAAAAAAACTAAGTAATATTGGTTTTTACAATATAATAAAAAACTGATAGCCGAAAAAATATTTTAAGTAGCTTGGCGATTAATAAGCTCAACCCAAATGACCGCGATAATTAACTGCCCTCAATAATACCCTTGTTTGTTGAATAAGTATTTAGTTACTCATCAGAAAGAAGATACTGCTTTGGTTTAGGTATAGACATGATAAATGTGACTGACACACTAAGAGAGAGTGCATAAAATCAATTGACCCTTGCAAACTTCCCGATAACGAAAATAAAACTCAAAAACAACTTAAAACCTTATCAGCGTTTTACCGTTTCTCTAAAGGGTCTAGACAATGTTGCAGGTTAAATAAAAAACATAATCGAAGCGTTAGTGGGCAAGGCGCCATCTTTTCTTAAGAATTCTGCACATTTTGTTTAAAAGTTTTAGATAACACCAAATGACCATTTTGTAAGTTTTAATGTTAAGAGCTTGTACACCAATGTTTCCCTGGAAGAGTCATTAAGCATTGTCAAGGCTAAATTGGAGGTTTACCAATCATTAGCAGAAAGAACCATACTGCCGTTGGATGGAGTTGTGGATCTGTTGGAGTGCTGTCTACGTAATTCCTACTTTCAAGTTAAAGATAGGTTTTACGCCCTGGATAACTGCCTTCCGATGGGTTCACCTATCTCTCCGATTTTAGCTAATAAATACATGAAATGGTTTGAAACGCATGTAATTGAGAAAGCATAGGTCAAGTCCAAAGTTTGGCAGCGATATGTTGATGACACCGTCATTATCTGGAAAGGTAGTGAGGAACAACTAAAATCATTTCTGGATCACCTAAATAATTTTCGTCCGTCTATTAAATTTACCATAGAAAAAAAAAGGATTCCTCACTACCGTTCCTCGATGTATTAGTTAAACGTTCCGGAAATATACAGTTAAACCACCACACAACGGACAATACTTGAAATTTGAGTCTAATCATTTTGGCGCAACAAAATAAGGTATAATAAAAACACTCTACAATCGTGCCAAAACAATATGTAGCACTGACATTTTGTTAAATGAAGAAGTCGAGACCTGCGACAGAACGGTTATACCGAAACACTTGTTCGAAGAACAATTTCAAACTTTAGAAATAAAAAACAGGTTATACATACAAATCAAAAACAAGAAATGAAAATCCTTCTTAAAAAAAGAAAGAATAGCAAGAAAATACGACATCCAAACAGCATTCTCTTCCCGCAACACCCTTAGAAGTTTTCTTTAAAACTAAAACAAAACCGAGTACTTTGAATGCGGAAAAAGAAGTTGTTTATCAAATACCCTGTGAGTGTGGTGATCTATATATTGGTGAGACAAAGAGATCTTTAAAAGTTTAAATTAAGGACCATCAAAAACATACTCGAATGGGCGAGACTGACGAGTCCGGTGTTGTGGAACATGCTTGGTCTAAACATCATAATATTAATTGGAAAGATGCTGGGATTGTTCTTAGAGAATTCCACTGGAAGAAACGAAACTTTAAAGAAGCTGCTATTATTAATAACAATTACCATGTTTATAGTATACCAAGTTTAGATATCCACAATATTTGTCAACCTCTGCTCACTTAAAGGAAAGAAGTCAAGCTCAGTAGACCATAAAAATGGACAGGAAAAAAAAATAATAAAGACAATAGAAGTCCAAGAAGAAGTTTTTATCAGCGTTTTGTTAGAAAGCCGGTCACCGTTTTTAAGGTATAAAAAATATTTGAAAATGTAAGTTAAACAAATTCTAACTGATTTAAATTTTGCTGTAAACATGTTTGGCCTTTCCAAGGACTCTTTTTAATTCATTACATAACTTATTGTGGTAGGTGCATATATTTGGTATTTTTAAAAATAGAAATAATGGTAATTTAACTATTTTGGGGTATTTAAAAATTATCTCAACATTAAACAAAGGCAACCAAGTATCATTTCAATTCACAAATAATAAAATAAAAGCACATTCTTTTATTTTACGTTTGTTTTTTTAAACTACTAGTAGCGTTGCAGTTTATTCTGTACCTTTTTAACAAAGTTCTTACGGTCACATTAATATATATATTTATATATATATATATATATATATATATATATATATATATATATATATATATATATATATATATATATATATATATATATATATATATATATATATATATATATATATATATATATATATATATATATATATATATATATATATATATATATATATATATATATATATATATATATGTATATATATATATATATATATATATATATATATATATATATATATATATATATATATATATATATATATATATATATATATATATATATATATATATATATATATATATAAATATATTGATTTTTGAAATTTTGTGTTTTTCTTCATAAAATTTATTACATTCACAAGAGATTTTTCAAAAAATATTCTTTGTATAGGTACTCTATAACATTAAATGGTTCAAGTTTTTCTAATCTAATAGTAGTAGTCTAACGTACCATTTAAATTTTTAGGTAAATTGCTACTGACTTATGGCAACTTTATAGAATGTATGGCCGTTTTTCATGATTTTTTTATTAGCTTATTGCAAAGCCACATTAAAATAAAGGCCAAAAATATTTTTTCTTGATATTTTTGGCCTCCGGAAACGCCTTAAAAATCAATTTTAAGTTTGATTTTCGTAGGCCCGTGACGTCTACGGCCCTAAATTTTCTATTGGTGGAATTTCTGCTTTGTTGTTTCAGCTTTTTTGTTATTCGGATACGCCTGTCATCAAATATCGATATGCGCAACATCTACAAAGTTGGCGTTTCCTGTCAAATTGTCATATTGTTAATGTCAACCTGTATAACTCTGTAACCTTTTTAATATTTATTAATAATTTCTAATTTGTAAACAGTGTGTGTTCTTTCAAATATTTTAATTTATTACTATAGTTATTATTATCGCTAAACTTTCCTTGATATGAACTGAGTAAATTTCCGTTATTTTATTCAAAAATGAAAAAAAAAAGTGTATTGTTATTATTTACAAGTACGATTGTCGATATCGATAGTTCCTAAACAGACTTGGCATCCATGTTGAATTTGGATTGGTTAGGGGAGTGGCGGGCTACTTTAAATTGATAAATGATACTTTTAAATCTTAAATAGAAAAGTAAGGGGTTTGTATTTTTCCGTGTTATTTAGCAGGTTTTGCTTAATTGTGTTTCTACTTTTAATTTTTACACACAACATTCTCAATATCAATTGAATGAAAATACCCTATTATAAAAATTCTCGTCCATAAAAGACGGCCAAGGTTACTTAGATTATTAGGCTGGAGGTTACTTGAAGGTATTACCTTATATAGAAGAAAAACGATATTACATCGACTGTAAAGAAAGTTAAAAATTTCAGTGTACGCAACAAGGTAGTTTAAAGGTTTATGGAAGCCCAATACTATGGCCTATTCGATCCAGCCCATCACGAAAATAACTGTAATTAAGGGGCCGTTATGATTCTGCGCAGTAATAAACTTCTACGAAATTTTGTATTGTGTTGCCTACATACACTAATAAATCAGTGTGTGGGTAGGCAACATATTAAAACTTTCGACAGAGCCGGTGTCCCGTTTTCGTGTGTGATTGGATCAATATAAACCTTCCTTTTTTACTGATTAATGTTTATTGAATTGCAACTAAATACATATTATTTTGTGTTTATGGTTTGTTACTCATAATATCGTAAGGTCATTCTTCCAGCTTCTACCTAAATTAATGCTGGGGTGCCCCAGAGCACTAACTATGTTTCTTCTTCACATTAAAGATCTCTCTTTTACAATCAGGCTGTAAAGTGGCGCCATAACTAAAAACCAATATTACACAATAATTTTAAATATTCTCCAAAAGTTTTGTTTTACAAGCAACAAGGTTGTATAAAAAAGTTAAAAAAAAAACAGTGAAAGTCTAGCTAGTTTGATGATGTCAACTTTATACATGGTAATAAAGAATTATGGAAGTCCGGACCTGACCTACTGTTCATTGCGCAAATTCCGCGGGACCTGCTCCCCTATTCCCGCCGACCTGCACGCATGGACAATTTTTTTCTACAGCATTGGCTTTTCATAAACCTTCAAACTACCTTGGTACGCCTTGGTAAACACAAGAACATCATTTATTCAAAGATAGAAATTAACCAAAAAATTCAAATACAAGAACTGTGTATCCAAGGCATTAAAGCAGTATAATAAAGGCAGTTATGTGTTATCAGTACAGAAAACAAAAAATCTGTTTCTGAAATTCCTGAGCTCACAGTCATCAAACAACTGTTTGGAGATTGGCCAATAATTTAATGGTATTTCCTATTTTATTTGCTACGTTTAGTAGCAGGTATATTTAGTTTGTGCGGATCATAAAATTCTCAAATATTTATTTAATTAACACTTACCTTAATATGTAAGAAATCTCTAACGTCGAACGAAATAGCGTAACCATGAACTGGTGAATCGTCGTCCAAACTTCCGTCGTAGGCTACGTTAGTTCGTACAGCAAATGCTACCGATTTTGTCTAAAAAAAATTATGTAAAGATAAATAAACCATCTAGTTCACGTAAAATATTATACTTTTTAAATAAAATATAATACATTTTATTGCAATAAATTATAAATTATTTTATTATGTTCTAGAGGATGTTGTATGAATTAACGGGTTTTTGGTGATGCTGATTTTAAATCTGACAGAAAAAAAACTAAAATAAGCCCTAATATACTTTTCCCAAAAAATCAAGTCTTTTTTACCCCCCAAGACCGCACGCCAATGGTAAATAAAAGTGTTCACTATGCCAGATACTTTATTTTTACAACATACAATCACCACTAAAATTTTAAGAAAATCGCATTAATAACTGAGATATTAGGGTGTATCCAGGAAAAGCGGGACTCACTCTATATATATATATATATATATATATATATATATATATATATATATATATATATATATATATATATATATATATATATATATATATATATATATATAATCGGAAAAACAATAATTGTAACCCATTTTTTATAATAATGTCAGATAGTTTTTACGAAAATAAAAGCGTCTCTTTTTATACATCTTTGGTTGTTATAGTAATATCATCTATGGTATACAATTTTAAGCCACACCACTGGAAACCCGTGTCGCGTGTATTAAATTTCCCCCAGTAAGATTAAATCAATATTTTGTAAAGCTATTAATGTGCAAGCAGGAACTAAATATAATGGAACTTTTTAACTAACCAAAAGAGGTCAGTCCCTATTAAACATAATATATTCATCTCAACCTATTTTTACGAAAAATAAAACATTTCTCTGTACTTGAGTGAGCCATAGCATCCGCATTGGCACGATCGATATTTTTGGATCGTTGATCATTTGTTGGAAAACTAATTGTGGAAGGTTTATAAGCACGGAAGCAGGAAATTTTATATTAGGCTAAATGGTTTTTGTTTTTATATTTAATTTTGAATGCTCATAAATTATACATATAAATATTAAAACATATTTACAGGTATCCTGCATAAGTTACATCTATATCAAGTAATTATAAGTATTTGTTTTATTCCAGAGCTAGGTCGGAATCGAATCATTATAGAATCGATTTTAGAAATCGATTCCTTTTTAAGGATCCGAAGACTGGAATCGATTAATATTTAAAAATAGGATCCGTGACCGGGTTCATTACATAATTTTAAAATGATCCGGTGTAACAAACTTTTTCAGATTTTTTACAAGGATTTATAAATTTTCACTTAAAATAACTTTACCACAACTTAATTGTCCTTTATTTTAATTATTCACTGTAATTTATAATATTAGCTTACTTATTTCAAATTTTAAGTCATCAATACTTAAATATTCTTTTAAATACAACCCGGTAAAAGCGTTTATAATGCTGCATACATTCCAGGAGCATCCAAGTATTGATTTTTCTAATTGGAATAGGGTAAGCGATTTTCGACTCTATATCTATTTTAAGTCAGTTAAGTAATAAAATCCTTTGTTTTGTGATAGGTTATGTTTTAAAAAACTGTGACACTTGGGTTTTTGTTTTTGAAATTTCATTAAATAACCAAACAATGCTGAATAGTTATCTCCGTTTTGTAATTTGAATTTTCCGCCAAAAGGACAGTAAGCAACAGTTTCATCCCACCTAAGACCTTCAAACCTGTTATTTTTTATGGAATGCGAGGTGATAAATACCTGTGATTGATTTGAAAAAGGCCTCTTTTGCATATTTACCGAATAAACAGAATGTCTGCTAGTGCATAGTTGATTATTTTCTTAGCCTGTGGCTTTTGCAGTTTTAAACTGGATTTTTAAATTTTATAACCTATGTAACATCCTCTATGAGATTTTAAAGTCATTCTGTGGCCATAACATCTGGTAA